>CM053789.1:517929467-518186967 GCA_028749045.1 Cupressus sempervirens
GCCTCCAATGTGCAGATGCCTTGGACATAGTTAGGTAGTACTTAACTATTTTAAGACATTATATGTTAACTATTTTAAGACATAGTATAATTTTTATTTTATGAAGACTTTAGCACCAACATTATTACAAGAGTGAGAAATTTTACTACTACCTACATTTTCATTTTTAGTAACATCTTATAAGTAACAAGTAGTTTGACATGAAACCTTGACAAATTCACTGTTTCCTTTTAGATACATTCTAATCCACCATGAACCAAGAAGAAGTTAACTTTGAATAAATTAAGAAATATAAGTACCACCAAAAAATGAGTGGCCCATACACTTTTGAAACAAAATTTCTTGTTGCATAATGCATTTAAGGTAAAATGAAGTTAACAATCATATTTATTATTGTCTTTCTGATGCTTTTTAGCTCTAAATGCACATATCTTATCAATGTCATCATTTACATTTATATTTTTTCTCACTTCATATCAAGGTTCCAAGAATCTCTCTCATCAAATTTAGTCTTACAAAAATTCTCACCTCTCTTCTTCATATCCTCTAGTGCCATGATGAGAAGTTCAAGGTCCATGATCCATATGCCTATAGTCTATGCTAGAATGTGACCTATCACCCTCAACATCTCTACCCCAATTAATTCTTTCTCCCACTTTCTCAACCCTTCTAGGCTTGTATCATCTTCACTTTTTACAAAGGTATGATATTTACCAATCCTACGATCATAAAAATTCTTTTCCATATCTGTGTTCTTATATTTTCCCTCTACGTCATATATAATATCATCATGTTCAACACCTCCGTAAATATCATTCCTCTTATCAGAACCTTTTGTAGAATTTCTATTATATTTCTCTAAATTCATTCCAATATGTCCATAGTTTTTATTTTCACAATCATGGTCATGATCATATCTTCTCCTTTTTTCCCTTTTTTGTGCTACCCTCTCAAATGATTCATTTTCTAAATATCTTTTCTTAAGGACTTCAGTCATGAATTTCATGCCTTTTTAACTATGATTCATTGGTCTGGTTGTTGATTAGTTGGGTTGATTACAAATTCCTGTAGAACTATCATTAGATTAGGTATGATAAAATGAACAATCACTTCTTCCTAGCTAGTAGGATCAAATATAGTTTTCCAAGGTGATAAAATTGCATATGCAAATGCATCACTTGAATTTTAGGCATGAAGCACATTCCCCAATTTATGATGAATGGTTTGATATAAATACTCCATACACTAGCCCAACAATAAAAGTTCAATACCACTATCCATGGAAGCTGAGGCTTTTTTTTAGCATATGTTGCTACTTGTTGTTGTTGTTGAAGTGCCTCAAATTGGTGTTTCTCTATCACCCTAAGATAGCTTACATTCTCTCTAGACCCAAGTTGCTCCACATTTGTATCCTCTATAGCTTGATTTATCATTTCAAGGGCTGATTTAGTTGACTTCTTATCCTCTCATTAGCAAGAAGCTCTAGGAAAAATAGTCAGCTATTCCCAACTAGGCATGAAGCACATTCCCTCATTTATAATGAATGGTTGGATATAAAGGCTACATATGTTAGCCCAACAATGGTAACCAAGGATGTAACTATGCATGTATTGGCATGCTCTCCCTACAAAGATTCCAAGTATCTACTATTGTTGTTAATTTGGTGTAGTTGCCAATTAGCTGGGTTGATTACAAATTCATGTAGAATTGTCATCAGATTGGGTGAAATAAAACAAAAAAATCATTTGTTCTCAGCTAGTAGGATCAAATATAGTTTTCTAAGGTGATAAAATTCCATCTACAGATGTATGTATTTATGTGTGTATGTATGTATGTATGGATGGATGGATGTATGTATGTATGTATGTGTGTGTGTGTGTATGTATTTATGTATATGAATGTATGTATGTATGTCTGTATGTATGTATGTATGTATGTATAAATATATATAGCAAGATCTTGTAGATTGTGGAAATAAATGGAGATCTAGGATTTTGTTGAAACACCCTTATGATCACTGCATTTCATTGTCATGCCCTTGTGATCTCTATATCTCATTGTCATGCCCTTGTGATCTTTCTATATATGTGTATATATATAGCAAGATCTTGTAGATTGTGAAAATCAATGGAGATCTAGGATTTTGTTGACATGCCCTTATGATCGTTGCATTTCATTGTCATGCCCTTGTGATCTCTACATCTCATTGTCGTGCCCTTGTGATCTTTCTATATGTATGTATGTATTTATATACATATATATACATGTGTGTGTGTGTGTGTGTGTGTGTGTGTGTGTGTGTGTGTGTGTGTAAACAAATAGATCTTGGAACAAAAAAATACAAAAAAACTCACTCAATAGGTAGCATGGCCATAGTTGCAATGACAACGGCTATTTGTAAGTAGATTCCTCTTTTTCTCTCTCATTTTTCATATGTTTATTTCACTTGAACTATTATTTCATATGGAGAATTCTATAATATTGGATTCATTTTATGCAGAAGGCAATGAGGACATTCCTAGATGTACCTATGTGATGAATTGCTCGTGAGCAATGAAGATGGACTTCCCCTGAGATTAGTGGAAGGCAATGAGGATATTCAAGGTACTTTAAAGATTGATCTTTTCTTAAATATTTTAGATGTTAATGGGGAATTTAGATGTTAGGGGTATGAAAGGCCAAATAAGCTTCCACCTTCACATGGTTGGCCATAATTAGTAGAGAATATTAAACTATTCTCGAAACTAAGTGAACCTCAACATTAACCTATGATTGTATGACAACTAATTGTGTGAAATTTTCATTTTTAGGAATGCAAAAGGATGCCATAGTTTAATATGCAATGTCAATTCATATGCATACGACATCAAGTGGAGCTAAAAATAACAACAGGTTTGCATTTTTGTTAGAGGTCTTTAATTAAGTATTTTAAGTTATACACCATTATGAACATTGTTTGTGATGGTCTATAATTTTAAAAATTTAATAGACCTATTAAATAAATATAATTGTGTTGTGTTTTATCATCTCTTCCTACTATCCATGCATTTGAACGTAGTTGAATGTGCATTCTCAACTCAGAGTGGTAGAATTTTATTTTGAATGCAACAAAAAAATGACATGCACCAAAAGATGAGAAAATAATGTCACTTTTGTAGGTTTGGAACTTTTTTTACTTTAAACATTGATCCTTTCTTAAAGATTTTAGATGTTAATGAGGAATTTAGATGTTGGGGGGATGGGGCCAAATGAGCTTCCACCTTCGTGTGGTTGGCCTTGATAAATAGAGAATATTAAAATATTCTTGAAACTGAGTGAAGCTCAATGTTAACCTATGATTGCATGACAACTAACTGTGTGAATCTACTATGAGCTATGAGAGCATCATAGTTATTCAACGGTTTCTACCATTTTTTTAAAATACTACAACACACCATCACAATTGCAATGACAACTTTCGGTGGCTAGCCATTGATCCCATAGTATTCCTGTCACATGCTCATCGCTATTGTGATGGATGTTTATTATGGCTTGTTGTAGTTCCCATAGCATTTTTTTCTCAAAGATGTCTCAATTGTAACAATGTCTTCAACATATTTTTGTCATAATTTTGACGGTGAAAATTAATGCTTTTCTAGTAAGTTAGCTCAATTTATGACACTTGGGTCTATCACAATTGTGATGATTGCCATTGTCATCACAAATTATGATAATAAAAGTCTGACACCCATTCAACAAGAGCCAATTCCTCTTGAATTCAGTTGGGTGATGGGTGATTGTCGTAAATGTGACAGCCTATCACTACAAGTTGTGCCCAAATGTAGCAGTGTCTTCTTCCAACCAACATGTCACCGCATGAATGCTAAAGAAACTAGACTTTTAATAGGAACAATTAAGTCTTTAAGTCTTACCTTGTGTCTTCCACCACCTGCATAAAACTTACCATAAAAATTAGTACAAAAATAAATATCATTTAGCCATTTACTAGGAGTGAACCTTGTATGTGTTCTCCTTTTTGCATCTGATTTAATGTTGCTCCTTTCTCTTTAACCCATGAACCTTGTCAAAAATTTCTTGTTCTAAAATAGGAAAAAAATTAGTCCCAATTTGCACATACTTTAAGTCTCAAATCTCTAATCTACTAGGAATGTTAATAATACTATGTTTATGCTCTGATTGACCTATGTCCTTTGCCTTATCAACTTACTCATTTACCTACAACTCTTCTCCAAAACAAATAATGGGCTTATTATTGAAATTTTCATCAACTAATGGATTTAATAGAAGCATTTCACACCCATGGTGCAAAAGATATGTATTATGTATTGTTCTTCTTTCATACTGCCAAGATCTTCCGAGGATCAAATGTGCACAACTCATAGGAACAATATCACATAAGACCCTATAATTCTATTCGCCAATAGAAAAGTGTACATATTCATGCTCCTTAATGAGAATAGTCTACCTTTGATTAATCCATGTTACATAATAAGGACATCTATGAGGAAATTTCATAATTTTAAGCCTATTAATCATCTCATAGGAAACCAAATGATTATATGAGCATCTGAGTCTACAATTAACTTGCATAGCTTGCCTTGACATGAACATTGAGTTCTAAATATGTTTACCTATTTTTCCATTTTATAAATGTAATGTTGGTTTCCTTACCATCAAGAAGTCTCCTTCCATGATTGGATTTGTTGTTAAGGTCTCCTTTTCCTCTTTCTTGTCTTTTTTGTGTGTTAAGACAACTCTCCTATCTCTAACCTGATCTCATTGATTCCATTACGACATATAAAATATTGGCACCCTACTACATTACAATAGAAACACCTACATGTAAATACACTTGTGTCTCTTCCTCTTCCAAATGTTCCATCTCTATGGCCTCCTCTTTTGTCTAATGTGAAGTACTTGCCCTTGCCCAATAAAGAAACCAATACCATGAAGGAATTAAAGGAATATGGAGGATATTATGGAGAAAATCAAGTCAATTGGGAATTATTAAAGCCATTCATGGTATTTGAAGGCATAAATATTGATGTAATAGTTAATTGTCATAAGGGTCCTAACAAGAAATCTAGGATCAAATCCTTGTAAAATGGGTTAATAACAGTGCAATGAACTCAAATAGGTTTATAAGGAAAATAAATATGTAATAATATTAATGAGTTAAAATAAGGTTTTAGGAGTTAGACATTAGAAGAAGTCAATAAATTTAATGTTATAAATTCAACAATTTGAATGATAACGACTAATAGGAATTAGGAGGGAAATTATGTTTTTAGTTTACTATGGACTTTAATAAATTTCAATCAATTGGATTTAATTTAGGAGGTTTAAATACATATTTTTTATCTTGTTCAAGGTGTTGAAATGGAGAGAGAACCAACAAGCCATGTGAATGTATAGTGAAATCAACATTTCAAGCAATAAAAGAGTGATTTAATCTTGTAAGTTGGAAGTTTTAAAGAGTATTTTGATTGATCTAGTATAATAGAACATTTTAAATTTTCATTACCTTTGTCTTCACATTATTATATGGTTATTTGATCAGGTTTTCAATCAAATTTAGCATTTTGTGTGGAAAGGTGCAAGGGTTTTGAGTTTTCCTTAACATAGTTTTGATTGAATTCATAATAAATTCATCCATTTCTTTAACAAAAATCAACATGTATTATAATGTTCTAATATAACATGTGCAAGAATATTGAAGATTGCATGGATATTCCAAAAGTTTGGTAAAAGAAAGGGCATGAGTTTGGTGGCTAACCTATAGTAGCAAAAGATTTGCATTAACAAGACCATGTTTTGATGATTGGAGAGGTTCTATATGATCAAGTAAAAGATGTATGAACCTTGATTTTATTCTAGAAGCATTAGTAAGTTGGTGAATTAAAAAACCCTAATTTTGGAGCATTATAGTGAGGGTTTTGTGGTTTTCATACAAATTGATATTTTGGATTAAAATAAATTATGGAATCTTTTGATTTGGGATAAAATAAAATAATTTACAAATCCACAAGGTTTGGATACATATATTTCGGGTACTTCATTTGTAAATGTGGGGGATTTTAAGCCTAAATGTAGGGCCATAGTTGTATAGCAGGGACATGGTCCAAAAAAACCCATCCAATCATTTCATATGTTATAGAGAAACCAAATGGTGATCAAATATATAATTTAGCATCTCATCATTGAAACTAGATGCCTACGACCATATGATACGCTTCGTATCATCTCAAGCCCTTTTCACTTGCTTTACAATCTTACAACTATCATAAGATCATAAACCATTCCTTTTCAATCTCCATAAAAATTATGTTGCTCAAATCACCAACCCATTCATCTATTTGGTTCTAACCTACACCCTGCTCTATTTTTTCTTTATATTAATATTTCTGCAACCCCAAGGTCAAACCTAAGTTGATTGCCAAGTGAGATACACATATGCAACATCTGATAGGCTAGGCTCACCACCTTTCACATCCTTGAAACTATATTTTCATGCTAACTAGGTTGACTTGCAATGATAGGATGCTATGATCTTACAACTTACTTTGGAGAAGAAGCCCTTCATATCATTTTTGGAGGGAAGCATTGGCTTTACAATCTTACGATCATCAAAAATTAAACCCTTTATCACAACATCATAAGCCCTGAAAATGACTTCTATGACCATACAATACCTTAGTTATTGTGACATCAAAACATACCTTTTAGCCTCTTATGATCCTATGATCATAGTCTTACACTCCTTTGGCATAACATCTTAACTAATTTTAATTTTCCCTATGATCTTATAATCACGGCCAATTGACCACTACATATCTTTGGTAGTCAACATTCAAACTTCTATGATGTTCTGAAATAGACTGGTGTAACATTGCAGCTTCACCTTTCATTGCTCATGACCACATGATGATAGTTATACTTTCTTTGTCATACCTTTAGAAGCTTTACAATTTACCTTTATAATCTCATGATGAAGGCATTGGTGTATCATCTTAACATCTTAATATCTTGAGCTTATGGCTTCATCATAACATATCAGCTTCAATATTTGGCCTTTTTGATATCCCAACATCATAGGATAGTAGCCCCATTTCTCTCTTCATTTGATCTTACTGTAATGCCCCACCAAGGGATCCAAAAGAATTAACCTAAAGTTTCACTAAGTTTGCTAAACATTTTTTTTTTTTTTTAAAAGTAAGAATGTATAACATACACATCAAACACATAGTAGCGGAAGCAATAACATGTAATCATCGACAAACATATATCGCAAGTTACATTTCTTAAGGATCCCAAGATGTTGAGTCACGTTTAAATTTAATTAATTCTAAGTCTAACAAATATCACATACATATGAAAGAATAATCAAAAATTCCCATGTCCATAATATACATTTGTTTCGAATGCCTCTTGGCAAATTAATTTGGAATGCTCAATCATCCACTATACAAGTCACAGGGTATGAAAGGCTTAAAAGAATATACATATGTAAAGATAAAGATACAACATCCTCAAATCCATAATACAAGTACAGTAAAAATATATGAAACTATTCACCATACATGATACATCCATACATCCATAATGATAAAACATCTATCATAAAATCTAACCATCCATCATAATAATCCAAGAACATAGTGAAGGTAAATGCCAACCAAGAAAGCTCCAGCCACGGTGACTACAGACGGATCTCAATGGTAAGAGTAAAAGCACTACCACCCGACCGCGTGGAACCTAAATGGTCCACTCCGACCGCGCTGAGGAGATAGTCTCAAGTCCCAAATAGGATAACAAAAACTATAATCATAAATACTCTCTAAGTCTAGGAAATCCTATAAGTATGCTAACTCAAGGGTTCCTAAAAAGATCGACATCTAAACCCAGAGGTACCACAAAGACACATAGGAAACCTACTATGCAAGTGGGAAAGTGTCATCGCAAAAGTCACGTAGAAGTTACCTGAGCAATCCCTTAGGAATCCCGGGTCCCTAGTGATCCCTGCGGCCACTAGTATCCTCTCATAATGACAAGGCATACTACGGAATGCAAGGTCATAACCAAGCGTTCTCTCTACCCCATCCTAGTCTATACTAGCACTCAAGGCATGGGAGAGAACATACAATTATCTTGTTAGGTTCATTTTCTCTCAGTTAGTGTAAATGTTTTCACTTATTAAAATGACTTACAATGGGTTTCTCCAGGCAGCCTCTTAGGGCCCCGAACCCCATTGCAAGCCACTTCTCGACTCTACACATAGATAACCTACCCTAGGCTCATGAAATCACAAATCAAAGAATCATAATGAAATCACCTCAGTCCTATACAAGCAACTAAAAAACATCATAAAAGATAAGCCACAAAAATTACATCAGTTCTTCATGAGCAACAGATAAGCATCAAATAATAATCATATGATCACAATAGTTTTCTATCAGCAACTGAAGGCATCAATGATAAATCACAAAATCCAATGGTTCTCCAAGGAGCAACCAGAAAGTATCCCATTAGTAAATTACAATATTGATCGAAGACTCCAAAATGGTCAAGTCAAAACATGTCACAACATGACATCATCAAGATCTAAATGAACACTTCAGTCCTCTCAAAGCAACCAGAAGGTTATACAAGTATAACTGATCGAGACTCAAAAATGGTTATCACATATAATTGATCGAGACTCAAAAAAGGTTAAGTTAGGTATCTTAAATACATACACCTCAGCTTCACACAAGGAAACTAGAAAGCAATAACAAACAGTAAATACATCCATCATAGAGCATACTATCACATTACCTTGGTTGGTTTGAAAAGATCGAGAACAAATCATCATAACCTCACATTCACAAACCTGGGCCTCTGGTAACAACCTAAACTAGTCAATACTAGAACAACCCCAAAACACAAAGAATACATAGAAAACAACAAAGTCTCACAGATTGGGTTTGAAAGTATATTATTGAGTTAAGGTAAGGTTTATGTTCCAGTTTAACGTCTATTTCAAGTAACTAAGTTTTCACAACTACCCCTTACGATTAACCCATTTCTATAATAACTTCCATTCAATCAATAATCCAAATCTACAATTTAATCAAATAATATTCATTATTAATTAACTTTAATTAAACTAATTTTAATTAAATTAATCAATAATTACTGTTCTAATTTTTTTTTAATCTATTCATTAATTGTTAATTTATTAATATTTAACCAAAATTATTAATAAATTAATATTTACAAAAACTATGTTAAATGCATTAATATTTATTTATTAAATATTAATAAAGATTAAAATATTATTAATTAAAATATATTACAAATTTATTAATTAAAATTTTATATAATAATAAAATTTGTTATAAATAATACAAATTATGAAAAAATGAAATTAAAAAGAAACACATTATATACATACGTTTTAATAGCCCGTCGGCTTTATGACCGCCTGCAGCCTGCCGCAGTCCTGCGGTCGCAAGGCCTGCGGCGGCAGGTACTACGTACCTGACGTCGCAGTACCTGCGACATAGGTACTGTTGGTAGAGCCGATAGTGGGGGTGGGTAAGGGGTAATTCCCTCCCCCCCACTATTATTAAAATTAATATGAATTATTACTTTTAAATATAAACTTTGTTCCATTGTTTCAAATACTTTTCAATATGAAAATAAATATATTTTCTTTAACTCAATTAAATTTATTTTATTAAATTTTATCAATAATAAAGATTAAAAGAACTCTCCATTGATATATATATATATATATATAAATAATTTTCCAACTCTAATAGAGAAGCTATTGTTAACCATCCAATTTTTTTTTAATTTAGAATTTCTTCTTAAAAATTCGAACCCTTCCCAAATTAAATCATATATATTTTTCTTTTAATCTTCGAGATGGGGTTTTTCCTAAATAAGTTTTCAATCTAGATTAACAGATGAAATTGGATAGCCAAAAGATTGAGAATGGAGGGTGACAAAATTCATGCAACAAGATTTGAGAAAACAATTTTCTTACAAGCATGAAGTAGACAGAACCTATTAAATTTCATAAATCATTTAGTGGTCAAAACACAAGACCCTACCTGACCTGATGCTAATATGCAATCTCCAGGAACTGTAAGAGAATTCGCTCCTCTCAATAACCTTCTCCCGAAAATCTTTCCTTGGTATTAGCCTTCTGAAATTCGCTTCCAAAAGTTGTCTCCCAAAAATTCCCGTCCAAATTCGTGTCCCCCAAAAATGAACCCCCAAAGTTGTGATAAGAAGTTTTCTCCTCAAATCGGGGCACTAATTGTGCGTTCACCCGAGAAGACTCTTTGCACAACTGAGTTAACTCCCGATTAACCTTTATTATCTTTTCTTTTATTTTGCATTCATCTTTTCATGCACATTAAGTTGAATTATTAAATAACTTTATTTAATATTGCACTTGACTTCTATTTTAAATTAATTTATTAATTTAATCTCATGTGCACTTTATGAAATTAAAATAACATTATTATTTCCTATTATTTAATCTTTTAATTTATTTCTCAAATTTAAACTCATGCTTAGATCATGCGATCTAGAATCCTTAATAATTTAATATCTTTCAACTTTTAAATTTATTTTAGAACTTAATTGATAACATATTTAATTAATTTAAATAAAAATAATATTTAGCATTTATTTAAAAATGAACTCCAAATATATTATTATTAAATTAAATACATATTATCATGTTCTAAATTTATCTTTGAACTTTTATCTCCAAATTTAATTCTTTTATTTAATTAATTTCTCAATTAATTAAATATAATCAAATATTAAAATATCATAATAATCTTCCATTAAATTAAATCATTAATTAATCTTTTTAATTAGACTTAATTAATAGAAAATACACCAAGGACTCATAAAGAAACATACAAAAACCCATCATAGAAAAACACATACTAAATCAAACAAAAAGGGTTATAATCACGAAATTACATCAGTTGATCCATTCAGAGGGTATTTAACTTAGATACTTGTCCTAATTATCAATTAGGACAATTGGCTAAAGGGTTTAGGATTTTGACTTAAGAGTTTATCTCCTCTCTCTTACCATTGAGATAATGCGATAGGGTACACTCATCCTGGCAATTCAGGGAAGTCGATACCCGGTACCTGCAACCTGCATAAAATTCATGCATGTACAAACACAATATTCTAAGCTAAACAGACAATGGCAAGAAGTGGTGCATCGTGTAGATCCCAACTAGCAGGTGACTACGACTCCCTTCCTTAACCACATCAGAAACACCATACATAAATAAAACAAACATGCACACCATACACATGCAGTATGGGGTAAGTATCCATAAGAAAGCACATGTGATAATAAACCATCTAACTAATCATCATCAATAATTGAAAACATTGAATAATCATCATACATGCATGAAATATAGAGTACCAGGTAATCTCATCATATAATAAACTGAGTGTAAAACAACATCTGATAATCTCTAAAATAATAATACTAATCATCAAACATAAATTGGCCTAAAAGAGTTTGGCAAGGATGATAGAAATGCGACTTAGGGGCAGGCACTACACTTACGAAATACCTCCACTTCGTAGCATCATAAGGCTGAATTGGCACATGCACATTTTCCTTTCACGTATGCTCATGGCCCCACCTTGCATTATCACTTTGACCCTTACAATCTTACAATCATGCCTTATCATGCCATCAGATATCTTCTATTTTAGCCATATGATCTTATGATCACTAGTCCATTGTAGCTTTGGAAGACTTACTAAAGAATCTCTATGATGTAATGACCACCCTTTGTCGTAAGATTAGGAACCGACATATTACCTTTGCATCTTTTTATCCTTACAATCTATGATCACCTCATCCTCTTATGAATGTGGGTCTCCATTTTTTCCTTCATGAGACCATGACACATTGTGTGTCATAGCATCGAAACTTGAACTAAACTTGACAATTCATACTGCTACAAACTTATGCTCGCATGATCATATGACCATATAGCCTTATGATGAAGCATAGCATCTTAACATTGAAATTGGGTGCTTGTGATCCTACGATACCCTTTGTATCATCTCAAGCCCTTTTCATTTTCTTTACAATCTTACCATTGTCATAATATCATAAACCTTTCCTTTTTTATCTCCATTAAAACTATATTGCTTGAGTCACCAACCCATTCAATTGTTCAATTCCAACCTGTGCCCTGCTCTATTTTTTCTTTATATCAATATTTCTGCCACCCCAAGGTCAAACCTCAGTTGACTACCAAGTGAGATACATGTATGCAACATTTGATAGGCTAGGCTAACCACCTTTTACATCCTTGAAACTATATTTTCATGCTGACTAGGTTGACTTATGATGATACGATGCTATGATCTTACGACTTACTCTAGAGAAGAAGCCCTTCATATCATCTTTGGAGGGAAGCATTGGCTTTACAATCTTATGATTGTCAAAAATTAAACCCTTTATCACAACATCATAAGCCCTAAAAATGACTTCTATGACCATACAATACCTTAGTTATTTTGACATCAAAACATACTCTTTAGCCTCTTATGATCCTATGATCATAGGCTTACACTCCTTTGGCATAACATCTTAACTCATTTTTATTTTCCCTATGATCTTATGATCATGTCCAATTGACCACTACATATCTTTGGTAGTCAACATTCAGACCCCTATGATGTTACGAAATAGATTGGTATAACATCATAGCTTCACTCATGACCACACAATGAGTGTTATACTTTCTTTGTCATAGCTTTAGAAGCTTTACAAATTACCTTTACATCATAGGATTGTAGCCTCATTTCTCTCTTCATTCGATCTTACAAAATGCCTCCACTTTGTAGCATCATAAGGCTGAATTAGCACATGCACATTTTCCTTTTGTGTATGCTCTTGGCCCCTGATTGCCTTATCACTTTGACCCTTATGATCTTAAGATCATGCCTTATCATGCCATCAAACATCTTTTATTTTAGCCATATGATCTTATGATTCCCAATCAATTGTAGCTTAGGAAGACCCACTAAAAAATCTCTATGATTTAATGATCACCCTTTGTTGTAAGATCGGGACCCAACATATTACTTCTGCATCTTTTTATCCTTACAATCCTATGACCACCTCATTCTTGTATGGACATGGGTCTCCATCTCTTCCTTCATAATCACATGACACACTGTGTGTCATAGCATTGAAACTTTAACTAACCTTGGCATTTCATAGCCCTACAATCTTATGCTCACATGATCATATGACCATATGGCCTTACGATGAAGCATAGCATCTCATCATTGAAATTCGGTGCCTGTGATCCTACGATACCCTTCATATCATCTCAAACCCTTTTCATTTTCTTTACAATCTTATGACTATTTTAAGATCATAAACCATTCCTTTTCGATCTCCATTAAAACTATGTTTCTTGAGTCACCAACCCATTCATCTATTCAATTCTGACTTGCACCCTACTCTATTTTTCTTTATATCGATATTTCTGCCACCATAAGGTCAAACCTTAGCTGACTACCAAGTGAGATACATGTATGCAACATTTGATAGGCTAGGCTTACCACCTTTCACATCCTCAAAACTATATTTTTATGCTAATTAGGTTGACTTGCGATGATATGATGCTATGATCTTATGCTTTACTCTAGAGAAGAAGCCCTTTGTATCATCTTTGGAGGGAAGCATTGGCTTTATAATCTTATGATTATCAAAAATTAAACCATTTATCATAGCATTGTAAGCCTTAAAAATCACTTCTACGACTATACAATACCTCAGTTACCATGACATCAAAACATACCTTTTAGCCTCTTATGATCCTATAATTGTAGGCTTACAGTCCTTTAGTGTAGCATCTTAACTCATTTTCATTTTCCCTATGATCTTATGATCACAGCCAATTGACCACTACATATCTTTGGCAGTCAACATTCAAACCTCTATGATGTTACAAAATAGACTAGTGTAATATTGTAGCTTCACCTTTCATTCCTCATGACCACACGATGATAGTTATACTTTCTTTGCCATAACTTTAGAAGCTTTACAATTCACCTTTACAATCTCATGATGAAGGCATTGTTGTATCATCTTAACATATTAACATCTTGAGCTTATGGCTTCATTGAAACATCTCAGCTTTAATATTTGGCCTTTTTGATCTCCCAACATCATAGGATTATAGCCCAATTTCTCTCTTCATTTGATCTTATGAAATGCCTCCACTTCGTAGCATCATAAGGTTGAATTAGCACATGCACATTTTCCTTTTGTGTATGCTCTTGGCCCCACCTTGCTTTATCACTTTGACCCTTACAATCTTACGATCATGCCTTTTCATGTCATCAAACATCTTCTATTTTGGCCATATGATCTTATGATCGCTAGTACATCATAACTTTGGAAGCCTTACTAAAGAATTTCTATGATGTAACAACCACCCTTTGTTGTAAGATTGGGACCTAACATATTACCTTTGCATCTTTTTATCCTTACAATCCTATGATCACCTCATCCTCATATGGACACAGTTCTCCATCTCTACCTTCACGATCCCATGACACACTGTGTGTCATAACATTGGAACTTTAACTAACCATGGAATTTCATACCCCAATGATCTTATGTTCGCATGATCATATGACCATACAACCTTATGATGAAGCATAGCATCTCATCATTGAAACTAGTTGCCTGCAATCCTATGATACCCTTCATATCATCTCAAGCCCTTTTCATTTGCTTTACAATCTTACTATTGTCATAAGATCATAAACCATTCCTTTTTTATTGAATGACATGGAATGAATCTTACTTTCCTTTATCAATCAACACTCTAAATAAACAAACTTTGGCATGCCATGTGATCCTATGATACTATGATGCTACAATTTGGTAGCTTCACTCCTTCACTATAGTTAAGCCCTTAACACCATTTTAGACTATGACCATGCAACAAGAAAAAACCTTAACTATTTCGCAACCTCACATTCCATTTCATTAACTATTGGGTTTAAGTTGTGACAATGCACTAACTTTGAAAGTCAACTATTCTATATGATTCTCGTGGGCTTGCAACTTAAAATTTTGACTCAACCTCTAATCCTTGCGACAGTGTGATACACAACCTTGCCATTTTACTACATTGACCCTAGGTTAGTCTTAACTCGGTGCAATCATGTGACAATCTTCTCCTTGACTTAAACTTTGATTGAGAGATATCAAATGAATTTATGATTCTTTTATAGATGATATGATAAAACCCTTTCAAAATGTGACCCTATCATTTTTTTTGACCTTTCATCTCTCCTAAGATGTGCCACATGTTAGTTTTTGATTTGTCTTTCTCTACTCTAGCTTCACCATATGGGTCTACTAGGACACGTGTTGCATTTTAATTATGTTGCTATGATTAATGACCTTGTAACTCTAGCTAACAATATAATGACAACCCTCAATCTATCATCAATATGATGGTGGAACAAAATAGGCATATTATGAACTATGTGTTGGAAATATTTAGGATATGATATGTTACTGAGAGGGGAGGGGTGAATCAATAACATCAAAACTTTAAACAATTCAGCACTTTAACCATATATACTATTCACCATTTATTCTAATAATCTACTGCATATATGAGAAATCAAACATCCATAACACATATACACAGAGATTTGGTGACCTAGAAACCTTCCAAATAGAAAGTAAAACTAGGGCGGGGATGATACCCACAAAACTTTGTTACTGCAGTATGAAGTTGGCCTGTTAAGGCTTACATTGACCACTTCTGGTGATCTGCCCTATTAGGAGTAAAAAGGACTGATAGGTCCACCTTGTTAGAGGATTTACAAACATACACTGAAGTATGCACTCTGTTAGGAGATTCATACAAAGACTGTTAAGTCTACCCTATTAAAGGATTTACAAAATTGATTCACATATTAAGATGAAATAGTGGATCTACTTACAAACTTGATTTGCTGATTAGATCCATGAAGTATAGATCAACTCTTGTGACTGATGAATCTTTACTGCTCCTTGCAAACCTTGTTGAATATTCTGGCTCTTCTGCTGATTCGCATTTACACTTCTCAAAACATTACATGTCTCTCTTGATACTCTCATCCACATATCATACATCTTGCAAATGATATAATACATTACATATATACCATTCCAATAATTACAATTGCAAGGTCGGCCATAACACAAGTGAACAAAACATTACTGAGTCGACCCAATAGTAGATAACTCGGGTTCACCAAACTAACTCAGTGACCTTTTGATACTCGACATCCACTACATTACTCGACATCGCCATGCACTTGATAGAAGTGAAGGCTTGGTCCATACTAATCACTCGACTTAGTTTTGAACTTGGTAACCATAGGTGAATCGGTAGATGTAGTGTCACTGGTAAAAATTGAATCCTTTGTTTACCTTGCTTTCACTCGGTAAACACTACACTTTCATTACTCGGAAAATATTGCACTTCCATCACTCAATAAACACTGCACTTTCACTACTCGATAAATATTGTACTTCCATCACTTGGTAAATGTTACACTTCCATCACTTGGTAAACGTTACACTTCCATCACTTGATAAATACTGAAAAGCTTGGTGAATACTGGAATGCTCAGTGTGAACTGTGAAGCTCGGTATGAACTTCTTAAGTGATGAACCTATAAGGTAACCATTGAATGCTTGGTATACATTGTAGATGCTCAGTGTAAATTGTGAAGCCCGATGAGTGTAGGAAACTGAGTGCTAAGCTTGGTAGCTATACTAATATAGATAAGTGTTGTCACTAATGGCAATAATAACTTAATGCCAACAATCTCCCCCTTGGCATTAGTGACAAAACACTTATAAGCCAAAACATATGTACATTACCTGACTCAATGAATTTTTGTTTTTCAAAATTAATCTTTGTAGAACTATTGCATATATATTTCTATATACCTTCTTGATGACTAATAATGTATATACAAAGATACTTATGTACATAGATACTCCCCCTATCACTTATAGTGATAACTCTCCTCATTTATTATGTTGAATCTCTGAATCTCTCCCCTTTTTGATAATAATGCCAAAGGACTGCATATATACAATTTATATGGCTATGCCAAAGTGAGATAGATATTCTTGATGTACTTTAAGGATGGTTGAAAAAGTACTATCCCAAGTCTATTTTAAAATTTGACAAGTGGAGAGAGCAATTTGAACTTCTACTAATAATTGGATCAAGTGATCAACCACTAAGAAGTTCTGATCTTGGACCAATTTTTTTCAATGAACAAGATGTTTTTGCATTGTGTCCATGATAGGAAAGATGATGTTCTGGATGTCTATAAGTGTAGACTAGATCCTAGCTTCCTCTCTCAATAGTTCTGCCTGTACATCTGCCAAATATCTAATCTTGGTGTGATGGGAGGTTGAGGAGGAGTCCACCTTCAACTTGGATGCACTTGATTGCATATCAATGTCAATCTTATTTAACTTATCCTTTATTTCTTATTATCAAATTTCTTTTCAGCTTTCTCAACAAGTTTCTCCTGTCTAGAAGAATCCTCATTAAATTTGTGTACAACCTCTTCTAACTAAATCAAAATGTGTTGAGTAGAATCTACTTCAACACCTATGGCATCAATAATTATATTCTTGGAATTTTTAATTATTCTATATTCCTTATCCCTTTCTGATCTTAACTATTTTTGCATAGCTTTCATATCTATTAGTTGATTGGCTAACCTCATCTCTTCAATGGTAGCATTGTCATAATCAATTTTTGGAATCACTATCTCTATGTCTAAGTCAATATCTTCTGCAATTTCCTTTCTAGTGATCAGAAGTTTTAATGGATGCCTTTGTTTGACTTCTGTGATGACTAGTTTTACCTTAGGAATAGACACAATAGCAGGGATAGAAGGGCTAGCAATGAAAACTTGTATAGGACTTGAGGATTGAATGCCAATAGAAGTATTAACCAGATCAAAAATACTTCCCAAAAATGGTAAGATACTTGGTAAAGTACCCATAGTAGAATCAAAGCTGATTGGAGTCAAGGTGGATGTAGATGATGCTAATTGAAACAAAACTGTAGAACTTGCTAGAACTGATGAAAACAAAATTGTGGAACTTACTGTTACACTCACTAATGATGAAGGAGCTAAGGAGGTTGACTCGATGGCTAAAGAAGTGAAGAACAACTCAGTAGATGAAGTGCTTGACACCTCTGTTTCAGATACCTGGAGCTTGGAGGAGGTTGGTGAAGATTGAGCAATTGATGTAACTATTGTGATCACAATTTCACTTGCAGAAGCTATCTCCATAGTGGATGCAATAGTCTTTGGTGGAGATGAGGAAGGGATGCAATCACTTCTGCTAGAATTTTAACTAGATCCTCTTCATCTTTTCCTTCCTCATGTACTTCTTTCTCCTTGTCTTCTTCCTCTTTTTCTTCCATTAGTGCATGTAGCTCTCTTGGAGTAACTGTGATGGATGGAGTGCTATCAAAATCACCACTATCACTGCTATCATCATCCTTAATTTCAACTAGATCTTCAATGGGCTTTTGCAGATGATAGATGTTCTTCCACATGTTTGTTGTATCATTTACAACATGCTCAATGTCTTTAATTAAAATCAAACATGTGTGAAATCTAATCATAATTTTACCTTCATGTTTCTTCGTTGCTACCTTTAATTCTACTCCAATAAGACTTAGTAGAAGATTCCTAATATATGTCTTTAGCCATTTAGGTGGCTCACTCCCATCTTGATTGCAATCTCTCCAACATTTCTTTGGAGATTTGAGAGGCGAGTTGGTCTGGGGAGTATTTCCATTTACCCATCTTATTGAGTACCAGTTACTCAATCTGCATTTTCTTAGCATCAGTTCTTGTTTCAAATTTCAATGCCTTGAAATTTTTGATGTCAACTCCCTCTTCTAATTTTTCAATCCTTTCCTCAAATGTGAGTGGAGGCCTAACCAGTATAGGTTCCTGCTTGCCTTTTTTGGTTCTTCTAGAGAATACTGCAGTAGGCTTCTTCTTAGGTTTGGTAATAATTTCCTTACATTTCTTCTTTCGCGGTTCCTCTTTAGATTCATGTTCTTCTTTTTCTTCACCTCCTTCTTCTTCTTCATCATCTTCTTCATCCTCATGTTTTCCTTCTGTAAGCATAAGGGGGCCGGTAGCAGTTTTCAACTTAGCTATCTTCCTCTTGCCTTTGCTTATGGCCTGGGGTAGCTTGATTTCAAGCTCAATTTTGGCCTTTGCCTCATCATATGTTCTAAAGATTGGTTGCTTTGGGTCTACTAGCTCATTCACCAGTGCTTCAATAATGTCCTTGGCCTCATCAATATTAACCTCATAAGGAAGAGGTTTCACCCATGCAACTCGGGGTCTGACTGCCTGAATGTATACCTTATCACAATCAATGATAAATCATACATCATCTTTGTAGTCTTCAACCAATTTTTGTGGTATTCGAAACCTATTGTTCATCCTTTCCCTGAAATATTCAAAATAATTATCCATGATGCTATCAAAATTTTCACCCATCTCTGCTACAAACTCATTTATCTAATAAAGAATGGGAATATCTTTTATCCATACTACAATTCCTTTAGATGGAAAGAATTTTTTATTATAGAAGAATAAACAAGTCAACAGAGAACCAAATTTATAGGGATTTTTCTTTGAAGTCCTTATACTATCCAGGTTCTTATTTAATTTTTTCAATAGTAATTCAGATAGATCAAATTCAAGGTTCTTCTCTACAATTTTGAAGGCCAAATCCACAACCTCATAGGGTACACTGTTCAGTCAACTAGAGCTATAGATTTTATGGGCAATGACATGAGTGCCAAATCTTAGTTCGACATTAGATACAGTGCTAACCTTCAAACCTCTACCATCCCACTCAGCTAGGGTTATCTTTTGCAACTCATCCTGTCCTAGGGTTTTAGTAACCTTCACTTTGTTGAGCATAGGGAGACCCATGATTTTGTGAATCATCTTCCTTGTGATTAACACTAGCTGCTCTAACCATAGTTGCCCATTGTGCACTCGACTCAGAATATACCTAATCCACTTGGTTTGGAAGCTTCTTGGCATATGTGAGATATGAGTCAAGCCTTTGGTTTCAAGATGCTTATGCTCAGGTTTCAGAGAGCCATCAACACTCATTTCTCCTAAGGCATTGTCCATCTCTAGGTTTTTAATTTTTTGAACAGATCATTTAAAATATGTGCGAATATCATTTATAAGGAGTACCCTTGATGGAATTTGAGATTGAGCACTGTTAGGGTCAAGTGATTTTGTAATGGTTGGAACAATTTTGAAATTGGGTGCCTTCCATTCTGTACCCTTTACCAGCATCTCTGAACCTCATTTTTCCTTGGTGCCACTACTACTCCCAGATGCCATTGATGCTCAGTAAAAGATAGAAATTTTTGAACAAATCATTCGCTAGAAAATCTCTTGGAATCACTCAAAATTGCTTGAATTTCACGTGAAAATTTCTTAGCTCTGAAATCACGATGAAGAATGAAATCAAATTCTACCCTTTTGATGAAAATTTTGTCATTAATGCTTGGTACAAAGGTAGCTAAGATGACATAGTATTTGACAGACTATCATTGACTTTGTCAGTAGAAGCTTGCAACTCGATGATCGAACAAAACTTTTAGTTATTCCCAGCCTAGATCGGTAAGGTCTTCAACTGACTTTCCTCAGTAGATGCAACTCGGCAAAAGATACGCTTTCTTTGATCTTTGTGTATCTGGAATACTAATTTGATCATTTTGCTTTCTTTTATTTTGGAACTGCTTGAGATATCACTAGAAGATGCAGTTCCATATCCTCCTTTATGAATCTAATTGAAATTGATGGAGTTACTCACTTCTTGAGTGACATTGTCATCATTTGAACTATCTTGCTCGGTAGATTTTGGAATCCACTGTCGCCTCATTTGCTTCTGAATGTTTTTAGCTTTAGCTTTCTTTTCATCTTCAACTCTTCCTATATTCATGCAATTTTTAGCTATATGACCGAGTTTTGTACATGTATAACATCTTACTATTGTATCTCTTTTTCTCAAGTGATGCCTTGAGCAGTCTTTACCAATGTGTCCATATTCTCCACAATAATGACATCTGCACTAGGTATTATAGTCCCATCCAAAGATTTCCTTAACAACTTGTTCAACTGGATTGAATGATTTGGATCTGCATTGGAATGCCTTGTGACCATGCTTCTTGCATTTGTGACAGTTGCCTTCAAATTTTGGTTTCTCCTTGCATTCATTAACATTATGACCATGTTGATTGCAATTGTAGCATTTACCATTGAATTTACCTTTTCCATTGCTCCAACACTTGTTTGATGTGTGACCTAGCTTACCATAGTGATTGCAAGTAGGTCTTTGATTCCTTTGGGCACCTTGTTTGGAGGTTTCACCTTCTTCCTTGTAACCAAGTCTAGCTTTACCTTTTTGTCTATGAAGATTCCGCTCACTTTGTTGATTTAATTGAGTTATGTCTGTTTGAGATTTCATCATTCTCTTATTGATTTGCTTTTCAGTGATCAAGCCATTTTCCAAACTTTCATTGATTTTCCTTTCAGATCTTAGGTCACTTTTTAAGCTTTCATTGATTTGTCTTTCAGTGATTAAATCATTCCTCAAGCTTTCATTCTCAGATCTCAAATTCATAATTTGTTCATTTTTATTAGATAGTTGATCTACAAGATCTTCATGTTGAAGGGATTGATTATTTCTTGCCTCTAAGTCTTCATTAGCCTTGTCTCTTTGTTCCAAAACTTCACATAGCCTTATTGATTGGATTTCTTGTTCTCTTTTAAGCTTTCTTGCTTCTTCCTGCAGAGAACCATTCTTTGCAAGGAGTTCCTTGATAGCCTCATTAGCCTCATCTGAAATGCTTGATGGTAAAAGGTCTTCTATCTTTTCTTCAACATATTGATGATCATTCATTTGTCTTGCAAGTTCCTTCCTTCTCTTCAAGGATTGAGAAAGATGCTCCTTTTCTTCTTTGAGTTGAGCCATGGCCATTTCTAGATCTAGCTTTTCATTCTCAATAGCTTTGTCAAGTCTAAATATCTCCATTATCCTTGATCTTTGCTCAAGCTGTCAAGCTTTGTCCTAAGAACCAAAATGCTCTGATACCAATTGTTGGAAATATTTAGGATATGATATGTTACTGAGAGGGGAGGGGTGAATCAGTAACATCAAAACCTTAAATAATTTAGCACTTTAACCATATATACTATTCACCATTTATTCTCTAATCTACTGCATATATGAGAAATCAAACATCCACAACACATGTACACAGAGATTTGGTGACCCAAAAACCTTCCAAATAGAAAGTAAAACTATGTTGGGGATGATACCCACAAAACTTCGTTACTGTAGTATGAAGTTGGCCTGTTAAGGGTTACATTGACCACTTCTGGTGATTTTCCCTGTTAGGAGCAAAAAGGACTAATAGGTCCACCTTGATAGAGGATTTACAAACATACACTAAAGTATGCACTTTGTTAAGAGATTCATACAAAGATTGTTAAGGCTACCCTATTAAAGGATTTACAAAATTGATTCACCTATTAGGATGAAATAGTGGATCTACTTACAAACATGATTTACTGATTAGATCCATGAAGTATAGATCACCTCTTGTAACTGACGAATCTTTACTGCTCCTTGTAGACCTTGCTGAATATTCTGCTCTTCTGTTGATTCACATTTACACTTCTCAAAACATTACATGTCTCTCTTGATACTCTCATCCACATATCATACATCTTGAAAATGATATAATACATTGTATATATACCATTCAAATAATTACAATTGCAAGGTCAGCCATAACACAAGTGAACAAAACATTACTGAGTTGGCCCAATAGTAAATAACTTGGGTTCACTGAACTAACTCAGTGACCTTCTGATACTCAGTGTCCATTGCATTACTTGACATCACCATGCACTTAATAGAAGTGAAGACTCAGTCCATACTAATCACTCAACATAGTTCTAAACTCAGTAACCACAGGTGACTCGGTAGATGTAGTGTCACTCGGTAAAAACTAAATCCTTTGTTTACCTTGCTTTCACTTGATAAACACTACACTTTCATTACTCAGTAAATATTGTGCTTCCATCACTCGATAAACACTGCACTTTCATTACTTGGTAAATACTACACTTCCATCACTGAGTAAATACTGCACTTCCATCACTTAGTAAATGTTACACTTCCATCACTCGATAAATGTTACACTTCCATCACTCGGTAAATACTAAAAAGCTCGGTGAATATAGGAATGCTTGGTGTGAACTACAAAGCTTGTTATGAAATACTTAAGTGATGAACCTATAAGGTAACCACATAATGCTCGATATACACGGTAGATGCTCATTGTAAACTGTGAAGCTCGATGAGTGTAGGAAACTAAGTGCTGAGCTCGGTAGCTATACTAATATAGATAAATGTTGACATTAATGGCAATAATAACTTAATGCCAACACTATGATGGGCCTGCTGGGACATATGTTGCATTATCTATATCTTGCTATGGTTAAAAAATTTGCAACTTCCATTAGCAATATAATGACAACCTTTGATCTTGGAAAGATCGAGTGGCTGTGACAAAATACCTTTTCTCCTTGTGTTCATATCTACAATGAATAGGAACATGATAGCTGGAGCCTCGTTCATGATAGAAAACCTTCATTAAATTCTTCCATGGGCTGGTCCTACCACTTTCCATGTGTCAAGCTGTCATTATGTCTCTATAGTTAATGACCTTGCAACTCTGATTAGCGACATAATGACATTTGTTAATTTTTATTTGATTGATGGATGAAAGAAAACTTCAGTTTTCCATGCTCATCAGTACCTTGACAATCAAAACCTTGCCTTATGCCAACTCATTCTAACACCCTTTCATTTGTGGCCTAAGGCTAAAATAGGTCCCACCAATTTCCATGCATTGAAATGTTATATTCTTGCATTGACTAAATGTCATGCAACTTCAAAATGTGAGAATATGACAACCCTTAATCTACTAAGATCTGACAGTCACAACATAATCAAATCTCACTTGGCATAGTTAGTATCATTGACTAATCAAGTGTTGTCAATCTAACACAATGTCCTAACACATTTCCACATCTTCCTTTTGTAGACTGAAACTAGTCCCACATGTCCACTTGGTGAATGCTCTCTTTCTCGCTTTTGTTAAACACTATGCATCTTGAGAAAGAAAGAAGAATATGATATTGATTAATCTATTGAGATCTGACAACTGGAAAGATGCATCGATCCTCTCTCTTGAAAATCAAAATGGGGCCCACAAGACAGGTGTCTCTTCATCGCTATGTCACTATAGTTAAAGCATAATCATCTTGTTAAAGTGAAATAATGATGACCCTTCATCTTTAGGAAGATCAAGGGTTGTCATGATTTGGTCACTACTCAAGCATAAGATGTAACCCACCAAAAGCTTAAAATATTATAATAATAGATTGGGTGTAAGCATAAGACATGTGAATTCAAAGGGTTAGAAAACTTAGGGATATAGAAGATAAAATATGATCGATCAATTTATGTATCCCTCTCATGCATGCATGGCATTTAATAAATCAAATAGAAGAATGTGAATTATGGCTACCATGCTAGAGAAAAGAGATTGGTCAACATTTCTACCCATTTTGCACACTGATAAAAAATCTTAACAAGGCTTATTGGGTAAACCTTGTATTTCCCATATAAATCTGAAGAAGTTTTGTTATCCACTATAAATCCACAGAAGTTTGGTTATACACCACACTTATCTCATGCCTAATTTCTTGAAAGGAATAAATTTGTGTAGAAGAGATCCAAAAATGATACACATGGAAAGTATAGCACAATAATTTTAAAGAACTAAATGTCTTGTTAGACTATTAGTATAGTGATAATGACAATCTATAACTATGATGCACTCATTATTGGACCCAACTAATACTGATGAATGAAAGTGAAGCTAACAAGTAACAAGGTTAGGTAACCAAACTATAAAGTGTATCTAGAAGAGTTAGATCAGTTGTTCTTTCATCATTGCTATCAAACTAATTGACAATATTGGTGTTGGAAATATTCAGGATAAGGTAGGTTACTGAGAGGGGAGGGGTGAATCAGTTACCACAAAAATCAATTCCAAAATAAATCCCTTAGATGTCTTTACATACTGTTGATACTCAGTAAACAGTGTAGGAATATTTTAACTTGGTAGATTAATTAATTACTGATTATCTAGCATTCATAGTCATTAATATACTTTCAAAGATTAAAATAAATGAACAAAAGAGACACCAGATTTAACGTGGAAACCCAATATGGGAAAAACCACCAAGTAAATAGTCACCAATTTTCACTCTTCTTAAGTGAGCCCTGTTAGGAGCCAACCTTGTTAAAGGTTACAAAACACACTGTTAGGTGTGACCTTGTTAGAGGATTTAATCACCCTGTTAGGAGTGGTCTGGTTAGAAGTCTGGAGAACAATTCAACTGAACTGCCACCTTCTTAGAGGATTTACAAAATGGCTGTTAAACCAACTCAATTAAGAGATTCTAGATTCACTGTTACTATGATTAGAAAGCAACAATGAGATGATCTAAATGATATGCAACTTATCTTTTGCTGATTACAGATCTCTGTTCTACTTTTACGGGATCCTAGCTGATCGATTACAACTTTGCATCTCCTCCAGAATATCTAATCCTTCATCAGAATTTGCTCAATTCGCTTATTCCATCCTTTTCCATATATTCATATTCACACACTTTAATTCACGACTTGGACATCTAAATATATACCTTTTAGATTATCAAGTCGGCTCAAATATAAGTTACAACAACTAAAAGAATCATTACATCAATCAGTTGCATGGAACAATTGAACTTAATATTAAAAAAATAAAATCCTTCGTTGGCCGACCCAGCTCGGTAATCACTACTCCAGCATTATTTTCTAGTGTTAACCAAGTGAAGCTCGGTAAACCCTACAAACCCTGCAAAAATCCTTTGGAGACCGAGTGAACTCGCTTAGCACTGATCTTCCTTTGCTAACCTTTGGAGCTCAATAAAAGCTAACTCTCTGCCACTTTTCCTTTGATAACCGAGTGAGCTCGATAAACATTAGATTTTCTTTATTAACCTTGGGAGCTCGGTAGAAGCTAACTCTCTGCCACTTTTCCTTTGATAACCAAGTAAGCTCGGTAAACATTAGCTTTTCTTTGTTAATCTTGGGAGCTCGGTAGAAGCTAACTCTCTGCCACTTTTCCTTTGATAACTGAGTGAGCTCGGTAAACATTAGCTTTTCTTTGTTAACCTTGGGAGCTCGGTAGAAGCTAACTATCTACCACTTTTCCTTTGATAACTGAGTTAGCTCGGTAAACATTAGCTTCTCTTTGTTAACCTTGGGAGCTCGGTAGAAGCTAACTCTCTACCACTTTTTCTTTGACAACTGAGTGAGCTCGGTAAACATTAGCTTTTCTTTGTTAACCTTGAGAGCTTGGTAAAAGCTAACTCTCTGCCAGTTTTCTTTTGATAACTGAGTGAGCTTGGTAAACATTAGCTTTTCTTTGTTAACCTTGGAAGCTCGGTAGAAGCTAACTCTCTACCACTTTTCCTTTGATAACCAAGTGAGCTCGGTAAAAATTAGCTTTTCTTTGTTATGTTCAGGAACGTTCGGTAGACATTGTAAATTGCTTTGTAGATCATCTGAGCTCGGTAGACTTTGTCTAATGACTGATATGAAATTTGTGTAACATCAAAGACAATACACAATTAACAATTGTATCCAACAATCTCCCTCTTTGGCATTGATGGAAACACAACATGTCATAGCAGAATGAAATTGAAAACAAGTCTAACAAGCCTTTTTCTGTTAGAACAACTTTCTTTATTAGATAGAAAACTCTTCCTCTTTCAGTAATCTCCTTTTGTGAGAAAAAGCACATTCTTCTCAAAGAAAACTTCTTCCTTTCAAACAAATTTCAGAAAGACATGACAGTAAAACTCTCCCTCTTTGACAACACATGCCAAAGACAACACAACTCAAATGGATTTGAATGTACCTTTAGTACTGATTCAAATGCAATATTACCAAATTATGTTGCATCAACTGATAGATCTTCAACTCGGTATGTGTGGATGCATCACTAAATCTTAATTTTAGTGAACTTCAGATAGGGGAGTGACCCCTAACTTCCCTCTTAGATACAAGAATGCATTCTTAGGTAATGGCTTTGTGAATATATCAGTAATTTGTTCCTTTGTATGAACATATTCCAATCTGATCTCCTTATCTTGCACCAATTCTCTGACAAAATGATATTTTATTGCAATGTGCTTGGTTTTGGAATGCATCACTGGATTCTTAGATATGTTTATTGCACTTGTATTATCATAGAACATAACAACTAGTTCTTTGATTTCCAACTTCATGCCTTCCAACAACTATTTAAACCAAATAATATTAGAATAGTTTACTGTAGCAGCAACATACTCTACCTCTACTGTAGATTGGGATGTGCAATTTTACTTTTTTCTTGTCCAAGAAACCAACCTTTTTCCAAGAAATAATGCTCCTCCACTTGTACTTTTTCTGTCATCAAGGTTTCCTATCCAATCAGCATTAGTAAACACTTTCAAATCTAGATTACCTCCAAATTTGTACCATAAACCATAATCTTCAGTTCCTTTCAAGTATCTCATTATTTTTTGGATTGCCATTATGTGATTTTCTCTTGGTTTTGCTGAAAATCTTGCTATAATACCAACTGCAAGGGCAATATCTGGCCTAATATGAACTACATACTGCAACTTTCCAATCATAGATCTATACAGTGTTTGATCTACTTCTTTTGATTCATCTTCCTTGGTAAGTTTTAATCTAGTACACATAGGAGTCCCAACTGATTTTCAATCTTCCATACCAAACTTTTTCAATATCTCCTTGATGTATTTTGATTGAGTGATGTAGATACCATTTTTATTCTACTAAATTTGAAGACCAACAAAGAATTTGATTTCACCAAACATAGACATTTCAAATTCCTTGTTCATTTGCTCTGAAAATTCTTTTCAAAGATCGTCATTCCCTATAAAAATAGTATCATCTACAAATATTTCTGCCAAAACAATCTTATTATCTGGTCCTTCCTTTATATACAAACTACTGTTATCATTAGTTCTTTGAAAACCAATCTGAATAATATAGTTATGCAATCTTTCATACCATTCTCTAGGGGATTCTTTTAGACCATACAATGCCTTTTGTAATTTGCAGACCATGTTCCTTTTATCTGAATCAACAAAACCTTCAGGTTGTTCAATGTAAACCTCTTCATCTAGTATACCATTGAGGAATGCTGACTTGACATCCATTTGATAAACTTTGAATCCTTTATGAGCAGCATATGCAAGTAAGGTTCTGACTCCTTCCAATCTTGCAATAGTAGCAAAAGTTTCTCCATAGTCTATTCCTTCTTCTTGAGCATATCCTTTGCATTCTAGTCTAGCTTTGTTTCTTGATACCTTACCATCTTCATCCAACTTGTTTCTGAATACCCAGTTAGTTCCAATTACATTTTTATCTTTAGACCTAGGTACAAGAGTCCATGTCTTGTTTTTCTCTATTTGTTCTATTTCTTCATTCATAGCCTCAATCCAGCTATCATTTTCCAATGCATCATTGATATTTCTAGGTTCAAAATCAGCAAGTAAACAAGTACCTTTCAACTTACTTCTTGTCATGGTTCCTTCAAATTTGCCTCCAATGATCTGATCTTCTGAATGATGTCTCCTGACATATTTTGCTAATATAGGTTCTTTACCTTTTGAAAGAATTTCATTGTTATCTTCTTGCATTTCAACTTCAGGTTTTGGCTGTTCTATCTTGGTAGATATTGGTTTGGGTCCTTCAGACTTGGTAGACACTTGCTCGATAAAATCTGAATGTAACTCAAGTTGTTGTAGCTTGGTTTGAACTTCCTATAACTCGGTTACTGATGACTTGGGAGTAGAAGATTCTTGATTGATTGGTACTATATCAGGTTTAGTGAAAAAAAACCTTCTATAATCTTCTAGTTCCCTTTTGCTTTCTTTTTCAGTCCTTTCTGCAAACTCATCAACTTTCACATGTGCACTTTCTATGACTTTGTAAGTAAACAGGTTCAAACATCTATATGTTTTACTTTTGCAAGAGTATCCCAAAAATATTCTTTCATCACCTTTTACATCAAATTTGCCTTTTTTAGATTCTTTCAAAATATAACATTTACTTCCAAATACTTTTAGATAACTTACATTAGGTTTGTAGCCATACCATAGCTCATAGGGAGTTTTGAATGAATCCTTTTTAAGCTGTACTTGATTCAAGGTATGAACTGCAGTGTTGATAGCTTCTTTCTAGTATTTCATAGCAATGTTCTTTTCAATCATTAGGGTTCTTGCACAATCCATGATAGATCTTTTCCTCCTTTTAGCTATTCCATTTTGTTCAAGAGTTCCAGGGGCTGATACCTGTCTTTTGATTCCTCTTTCAATGCAAAAGTTATTAAACTCATGTGAAATGAATTCTCCTCCTCTATCTAACCTCAAGCATTTCAATCTTTTTTCTGTTTCCTTTTCTACTCTGACCAAATACCATTTGAATTTCTCAAATGCTTCTAATTTTTTCCTTAGATACATGATAGTCATCATTCTTAGGTAATCATCAACAAAAAGAATGAAGAACTTTTCTCCAGTATAGCTTTCAATTCCAATGGTTCCACATAAATCAGTATGCACAATTTCTAATATATCTTTAGACTGATAGTTTTTACTTTTAAAACTAGTCTTTCCCATTTTACCAATCTAACAATTCTTGCATAAACCGACCTCAAGTTTCTTTATGTTAGGAATGCCTCTTACTTTCTTGAATTTTCTTATCTTACCAAGTTATCAAAATTGACATGACACAACCTTTTATGCCATAACCAAATTTCTTCAAATTGAGCAATAAAACATGAATATTCACCAAGTTCAAGATAAAATAAGTTACCTTTTTTTTGAGTGCCTGATCCAATCAGTTTTCCTTTGCCATCCAGCAGTCTTTCTTTTCCATGCATGAGTTCTACTTTGAATCCATTATTGAGTAGTTGTGCCAACTCAACAAATTATGCTTTAGTCCTTCTACCCAATAGGCATTATCACATATAAGTTCTTTGGTTAGAGAGATTCTTCCTCTTTATTTTATACAACAAGGTTCATTGTTACTAAATCTTACACTGCCACCATCATAGTTTTCAAAGTATTCAAACTTAGTTTTATCACCAGTCATGTGATGAGAACAACCACTATCTATGATCCATGTATCATTTTTGCTCATATGAGAAATGAGTGTCATTTCCTCATCATTATCAGATTCATCTTTCACAGCAATGTAGACAATTTCATCTTCTTCTTCATCATTAGAATCATTAAAATCTTTAGCCATAAAACATGTTTTCTTACCTTTATCTTTGAATGATTTGAAGTCTTTCTTGCCATTGTACTTGTAACTTTTCTTGTCATCTTTGTTTTGCTTGTTTGGGCACCTAGTAGCAATATGACCAACTTCTTCACATGAAAAGTAGATTAGAGGAACTTTACCTTTAAATTTACCTCTACCTTTAGAATATTTCCTTGCTAGTAGAGCTTCAATCACTTCAAGATCACTGTCTGAATTTTGGTCTGATTCATCTTCACTTCCTGACTGAGATTCCTTTTTTTTAAAACTTTTCTCCTTGAGTGAAAGCTTGGCTTCAAATGCTAACTCAATTTTTTTGGAAGCTGGAACATAGTTGTCAAAGTTGTCTAGTTCAAATGCAGTTAGTCTTCCAACTATGGCCTCTAGATTTATCTTATGATTTGCTTCACATCTTCTTTCTTGAATTGCAAAAACTCTAATTGCATAGATGGGAAGTAGATTTCTAAGAAATTTACTTATAACTGTCTCTTCCTTGATATCTCCTCCAAATGCTTTGATCGCACTGACACATGCTTTGACTCTTTCAACATATTTTGCAATGTTTTCATCCTCTCTCATCCTCATTTGATCAAATTGTCCTCTCAGACTTTCTGCTTTGGGTCTTCTTACATTATCATCTCCTCCATAGATTTCTTTTAGCTTTTCCCACATTTCAAAGGTAGATTTGCAGTCCTTAATGTCATCAAATTCTTCATAACTTAGAGCAGATGCTATATCTGTCATCATAATGTTGCGGGTCTTCTTTTCAGCAATATCATTGATAGATAGTGTACCAGATGGTTCTGCATATTTTTCATCAAGGTATTTTAGTCCTATATCTCCAATAGAAGCTAGATGAATTCTCATCAACCCTTTTCATGCTGAGAAGTTTTCCCTATTAAGTCTTAGAATTTTCCTCTTATAAGACATCCTAATCTTTGGCTTAGATCCTTGAAATCTTGTCCTGCAAGCACCCAAAGCTCTGATACCAATTGTTGGAAATATTCAAGATAAGGTAGGTTACTAAGAGGGGATGGGTGAATCAATTACCACAAAAATCAATTCCAAAATAAATCCCTTAGATGTCTTTACATACTATTGATACTCAGTAAATAGTGCAGGAATACTGTAACTTGGTAGATTAATTAATTACTAATTATCTAGCATTCATAGTCATTAATATGCTTGCAAAGATTAAAATAAATGAACACAAGAGACACTAGATTTAACATGGAAACCCAATATGAAAAAAACCACCAAGTAACTAGTCACCAATTTTCACTCTTCTGAAGTGAGCCCTGTTAGGAGCCAACCCTATTAAAGGTTACAAAATACACTGTTAGGTGTGACCTTGTTAGAGGATTTAATCACCCTATTAGGAGTGGCCTGGTTAGAGGTCTTGAGAACAATTCAACTAAACTGCCATCTTGTTAGAGGATTTGCAAAATGGCTGTTAAACCAACTCTGTTAAGAGATTCTAGATTCACTGTTACTATGATTAGAAAGCAACAATGAGATGACCTGAATGATATGCAACTTATCTTTTGCTGATTACAGATCTTTGTTCTACTGTTATTGGATCCTAGCTGATTGAATAAAACTTTGCATCTCCTCCAAGATATCTAATCCTTCATCAGAATTCACTCAATTTGCTTATTCCATCCTTTTCCATATATTCATATTCACACACTTTAATTCACAACTTGAACATCTAAATATATACCTTTCAGATTATCAAGTCGGCTCAAATATAAGTTACAACAACTAAAAGAATCATTACATCAGTCGGTTGCATGGAAAAATTGAAATTAATATTAAAACAATAAAATCCTTCACTGGCTGACCTGGCTCGATAACCACTGCTCTAGCATGATTTTCTAGTGTTAACCAAGTGAAGCTCGGTAAACCCTGCAAACCCTGCAAAAATCCTTTGGAGATTGAGTGAACTCAGTTAGCACTGATCTTCCTTTGTTGACCTTTGGAGCTTGGTAAAAGCTAACTCTCTGCCACTTTTCCTTTGATAACCAAGTGAGCTCGGTAAACATTAGCTTTTCTTTGTTAACCTTGGGAGCTCGGTAGAAGCTAACTCTCTGCCACTTTTCCTTTGATAACTGAGTGAGCTTGGTAAACATTAGCTTTTCTTTGTTAACCTTGGGAGCTCGGTAGAAGCTAACTCTCTGCCACTTTTCCTTTGATAACCAAGTGAGCTCAGTAAACATTAGCTTTTCTTTGTTAACCTTGGGAGCTCGGTAGAAGCTAACTCTCTACCACTTTTCCTTTGATAACCGAGTGAGCTCGGTAAACATTAGCTTTTCTTTGTTAACCTTGGGAGCTCGGTAGAAGCTAACTCTCTGCCACTTTTCCTTTGATAACCAAGTGAGCTTGATAAACATTAGCTTTTCTTTGTTAACCTTGGGAGCTTGGTAGAAGCTAACTCTCTGCCACTTTTCCTTTGATAACCGAGTGAGCTCGGTAAACATTAGCTTTTCTTTTTTATGTTCAAGAATGTTCAGTAGACACTGTAAATTTCTTTACAGATCATCTAAGCTTGGTAGACTCTCTCTAATGACTAATATGACATTTGTATAACATCAAAGACAATGCACAATTAACAATTGTATCCAACAATTGGTTAATGTAAGTTGTAAATCATCTAAAGGATGTGTGATGTTGACTAGAGAAGTGGAATGTAAAGATAAAAGATGAAATGTAGAAGTGATATTAAGTATGATAAACTAATTAGGAAAGTGATTAATTGGTCTATGGAATGTTTATATTGGTTTGATTATTTTATATGATTTGATGAAATTTTGAGATGATACAAAAGAAAGTTAATTTGGTTGGTAAGAAAGGACTAAAGTTGGATAGTGAAAAAATAAGGAATCAGTGAGTTATATTGAGCTAGAAATTATGGTAGGTAAAAGAAAAGAAATGAAGGAAAATAAAAAATATTACTAATCAAGAATGAACAATATTAACTGACTAGGAGATGTAACTGAGCAAGGATGGTTATTGAGTGAGCTTTAGTTTTAATTGAGTACAATATTAATGGAGTGTTGGAGGTGTTCGATGAAGGAAGAACATAGTTCATTATAGAATAATAGCTTGTGTAAAATTATTTAAAGGGCATTATGAAGTGAAGATCTAGACTATTCTAGAAGGTTATATGATTAGGATGCAGTCAATTAGCAAGATTAGTGGATGAAATTCATAAGGTAAAATCTTATGGTGAATACTGGAGGCATGTTTTGAGATCCAAGAAAAGTTCAAGCTCCAAGGTGAAGACATAACTAGCAAGATTTGAAAAATGTATACCCTAGCACAAGATTCAATGAATGTGAGTTAGTGATCATGTGGATGAGAGGAATTCATGGAAACCCTAAGGAGTGAGATGAAGTGGCAAAAAGCTATTTATTTAAGGAAAAGAAAAAAGACAAATGCTACTAGTCTATTTGCTAGTCAAATTGGTGGCAAAGTCATTGAAGGAGTTGATGTCGAGTAGATCTAAAGTGTGGATTAAAGTGGAGTAAAGAGTTGGTGTGATGGACAATCAGTAAGGAAAGATATGTCTAGAATGGAGATCTAGAATAGAAAAGTGAGTTTCATATTTATCATATCATTTTGTTGTCACTCTCTAACCATTGTACAAAAAATCTATTAACTAGTCGTACTTAATAGTTCTATTTATAAATTATCTTGTAATATGGCATTCCATTGAATGATTTTAAGTCATTTAGATAGGACACCCATTTAAGGGTGACAATGTCTAGAAGATTTTTGGATAAAATTCCCTAGTAGGGTCACATCTGAAAAAGGTGTATGTAATCTTTAATAGGGTTGACTCTTAACTAAGCTCATTTTAAAAGAGTGATTTACTTTTTAGTGAAAATTCGCAAGTGTCTTTTAATCTAACTAGGTTTCCAATTAAAAATATTGGTGTTAATGTGTGCATGAATTTTTTATATGTAAATTTTCTCTACATGTTAAAATTATTATTTACTATTTAATTTAGTTGATTAAGATTACTATGTTTATTGAGTAGAATTGTTTATAAGTTTGAGTTGGTAAAAGTTGGTGAATTATTGAAATGACTTGAGAATTAATGTTCCCCCCTATTATCTAATATTTTTAATCAGAGTGAAGGTTCTTTAAGGAACAAGTTTGAAAGGTTGAAGTTGACTATCTAAAGTTATATAAGAGAGAGGTACTAAAGTTGAACAAGGAGAACTTTCCATCATGGAAAAATAAGATGAGGTTGTATTTTTCTAGAATTGGAGACTCTATATTATAATACCTGGACAATGAATACACACCTCTACCCCCTAGACCTATGATAGTTGTAAAAATGATAAAAAAACAAGAACACACCTCCCTTATGATATAGATTGTTTCTTCCCTGAGCGATGTTGAATTTGATGATATCTAAGATTGTGCTACTACTAGGGAGATGTTGAATAAACATACACTTGTTCACAGAGGAGATCAGAATTTACTAAGGGAAAAGGATGGAATTATTAGAAGAAATTTTGATGACATAAGAATAAAAGAAGGTGAGAATATTGTGCAATACAATAGTTGAATCAAGGAAATGGTTAATGTTATTAAAGGAGCGAGTGGAGTCATATGTGAAGAAATTGTGGCAAGACAAGTTCTTATAAGTCTATTAACTCTCTTATATTAGAGTTTATTCTACTTAGGAATTAAAATCTTTACCAAACAAATGGTATTACTCTTGATGCTTTGATCAGTTGGTTGACTGCTTTTGAGCTTAATAATTGTGATAATTGTTTACCCAAGATTGAAACTACTTTCAAGAAAGAAAATAACACTCATTACATTTAGAATGATAGTGATTATGAATAAAAATACAAAGATCAAGAAGAGTTTGAAGTACTACTAGAAAAGAGGTTATCGAGAGGAAAGGGGAATTATAATGGTGAGCTACCTTTGATTTGTTTAAAATGCAACAAGGTTTGTCATATTACATCTAGATTTCCTAATCTGGATAGGAATGAAAGCAATGACAAAAGGGAGAAAATTTTCTATGTAGATAGAAACTACAAGGACAAAGGAAATAAATATATTTACCTAGAAAAGGAAGATGACATTGAGTATGAAATTCTTGATCAAGAAGAAGGTGAGGAAGTTTTCTATATTGCAATAAAAGATTATTCTAAAGGAGAAGAAAGGTACGAAGAGTAAAAATATATCATATCTTATGTATAGTTACTAGAAGGAAGGGCATGATGTATATGACATGTAGGTTAAAGTGCTTAAAGTTTGGCTATGTATAGTTTAAGTTATTGCTTTTTTTTAGGTACAGGTTAACAAAAGATAATAGAGTTAAAGGTAGAATAAAAGAATTTTGGTGAAGGATTTATTTTGGTTTACCAAAAAAAATACTTGAAAATTTTGGGGCAACATCCTAGATGTTAACCCACATGTGGCAAAAAATAATTCAAAATATCTAGCAAAATATCAAGCAACAAGGTCAACACGATGAAAGAATTTGATATAAAGGAAGAACAATTTTGTTTAGCAAATTGTGACATTGTATTGTAATGATATAATGTTTGAATGTAAATTTTATATAATTAGTATTAATGTGAATTTGATGCTAGTATAAATAATTATGGTTGTATGATTAGTTTTTAAGAAGGAATCAAAAGGAAGATTAGATATGGAAGATATCAACATAGTATAAAGGTTTTTGTATCTATCTCTATTGATACCATTATAAAGTTGTATTTGATTATTTGAGAACTAGGATTTTCTTACATAATTATGTATTGTAATATCAAATCCTAATAGGGTTAAGGCTTCTAACAAGGCCTAGTCCTCTAGCAAGGACATGCACAGTATACAGATGTAATAGACTCCTAATAGGGTCACTATCTTTCACTAGATACTTTTTATTAGTGGATCATTTTGTGGGTACCATCCCCACTAGGGATTTCCCTTGACCAAGGTTTCCCTAAAAACAAACAATAGTATTTTTGAGTTCTATTGTGTTATGATTATGTTTACTTTTCAATTTGATCATATATGCAAGTTTAAAAACTATTAATAATATCCATAAATGGTCAAGAGTTTGTGGCACACTAATTCACCCCTTCCCCCCTCTTATTATTCTCTATTTTTAACAATTGGTATCAAAGCCGAGTTACTCAGAGGAGGCTTAACAAATTGAGTAAGATCTCTATGGATATGGATCAATTGCAAAAGAATCTTGAGGAATATCTTGAGGAACTTTATTTAGTTACAAAGGATAGAAATAAACTAAAGATAAAACTTAAGGATGCACAAGACTTCATTTAGAAATTGAAAGAGTAGATTGAATCATCTAGATCACAAAAGAAAGAGTCACATGATCAAATCAAGGATAGCAAAGTACTTTCAATATTTAATAAGGAGAATGAAATTCTGAAATATGAGCTTGGAATTGCAAATTTGAAGATGAGCATGTTGGAAGATGAAAAGAAAAGTCAACCAAATTTGAGATCTAGGAATGCAGATCCAAAATCCAAATTTAGTATGATGGTATCTTAAATTGAGACTACAAAGCTACAATATATAGAACTTGAGAATTATAACACTATTGTAAAAGGAGAACCTACAAAAACAAATAAAAATCTTGAGAAGTTATTTTCAAGCACTAAGAATCTTGATGAACAAATTATGACACAAAGACCTGTTCGAGAAAAGAAATTGGATATATTGAAAGAGAATCATCTAAAGGATTTGGTGTCATTGAAGAACAAGATCTAGTAAACCAATAGCCTAATCAACAAGAAGATCTGAACAAAGAACTACCTAATCAACATAAACAACCTAAAGAAGTAAAGAAATAATTTAATGGAATATTTTTTTCATGTAATCAGCCTAGACACATGAAGAAGGATTGTACAAGTAAATATACTAAACCCTTTTTTGGTTATTGTTGTAATTACTTTTATTATGGACATAAATCTAATAAATGTAGAAAACCTAGATATAATAATAATAATGGAATGTATGAAATTACTAAATATATCTAATAAACCAGTGGGAGAAAAAAAATTTAAAAAAGAGTTATGTGTTATAAGTTCAACAATTTTGGGTATATTGCTAGAGATTGTAGATTACACACTAATCAATTTTGATGAAGATATGGAAATAGAGTTATAGTGTGTTAGATTTGAAATAATTTGGGAGATGCAACAAGATTTTTTAGAATGGATAACATGAGAGCACCTTAGATAAGATAACATAATATGAACTTTAGAAGGGACGTGAACAAAAAAGTAAGAAGAAATGAGAATGAGAAAGGAAAACAAGTTGAAAGTCTACAAAAGTGTTTTTCAAAAAAGAAAAACCTACAAGCACTAAGGTATGGGTAGAGAAGATAAAATACACATCAATGAATAAGATGAAATCAATAATTAGATCAAAAATTCCCTTATCAACTTAAGTAATCATCTTTATGAAGGAAATCGGGGATAATTTACCTAAAATTCATCAAACCCCTTGATGGTTACATAAATTTTTGTGCACTCGAGAGAAACATATAAATATTACCAGGGTGCTATATTTAAGAGAACATAATAAAATACAACTATATGTGATCACATGAAAGAAATCTAGCTTACTGGATAAAGAAACAACTTTTTGAGTTATGCATACCGAAACAATTAATGTAAATGTGAATATTAGTAGATTTAAGCATTAAAATTGATTATTTTGGACACCATTTGATATCTTGAATATTTCAAAGAGTTTTCAAAGATATTTAAAGGAGATTTGGAGCATTGAGCAATGATTTGATCACATTTTCGACAAAGCCCTGAATTTGCAATAATTGTAGTATTTTTGGATTACACTATTAATTTTTGAAGCAATTTTGAATCTTAAATTATGGAAATGGACCCTTCAGTAGTTCATGATATTTTAGAGAAAGCTAGGCATAAATTTAAGAGAAACCTTATTGCACCTTTGGAAGATGACCGTGCCGAGGCATTTTTGCAAATACTAGCATGGTCAAGCCACAATAATGTTCTCATTTTTTGGCCAACTTTGACACAAAAACAAATATTTTTAAAAAAATCTTCACTTCCAAATGCATATTACTAAAAAATTATACAAAATTTGAAGATAATGTAAACTAGTGATTTGTAGCATTTTCTTTCTAGTTTCTTTATTAAAAAAATTGAATTTTTTTTGAAGTGATTGAAGTTTAAATAAATTCTCCTTCAAGAAGAGGTATATATGTAAAATCATTTTATTAAAGAGTGATGGTTGTTTTGATCAACATAAATTTTTGAAAAATGTGATAATGATAAAATTATTTCAAATTACATTTTAGTTGTCTGTTGGTTTTCTATTTGGTAGTTTTACCACTGTTGTAAAGAGCCAACCCCTTGTTTTGGCTTCTTTTATATCAAAAACATCAATACCTAGCAAATTTTATTGGTTTCATTCAATTTCAATGAAAATGTAGATTCTATTAAATAGTAAATTGGTGTTCATGATAAATTAGACATAGGTTGATTTTGATCAATATAATTTATTTTGTATAAATCGAAATGGATTTTTTCTTGTTTTTCTAGAAAGGTAAGACACATACCTTTGTAGGACATATTTTTCAAAAATTCATTTCTCTCATTTTCTATTTTTCTCAAAGTTTCAAAAAGAGACTTGTGAAATTGATGCAATGCAAGGTAGGAGAATCCCCAAAGGAGATGTCTAAGCCCCCAGCAAATAACCACACAATGGAAACACAATAACAATGTAAGATCTGATACCAAATCATAACTCTTTATTCATAAAATAACTAATTACATGTAATGTGTCGGGTTGTAAGGCCTTCCTAACTACGGCCAAATACAATAGCAATTACAATAATGGTTCTGCAAGATCCCTCAAGATCCAACCCAAAAACTAGCTAGTCCAAATCCACACTCTAGTAGAAACCTCCAAGGAAGATCTAAACTTGTGAACACAAGCCCACCAAGAAGCCTCCTTGTTTCCCAAGCCTCAGCTACTAGCTCTTTCAAAATTTGCTCCTCTACCACATCCTCTTCTCCAAGATGGATGAATAATGAATAAAGACTCCACAATACCCCCTACTTATACCCAACTAAGCCACAAGTTGGCCCATTAAGCTACAAATTAAATATCACTTACATTGAATACATGTTGAGCCACAAGTCAAGCTCTAGTAGAAATTAAATACCAAATGCCTTAAAAGGCTTACAACACCTATTAAATACATCAAAAATATTTAACCAAGACCCAAATAGTTCCACACAACTCCACCAAAATCCCTCCAACATGTAGGATGACCAACTACCCTAGTATACTTCTACATTAGACTCCTCAAGCGTGAAAACAAAAATTTGTCCCACACTTTGATGCCTAATGAAAAATCCACAATCATCTTCATCTTTACCAAAGGCTTCCACTCCAACAGGGACCAGAAAACCAACATAAAATTCATCTACATCTGCATCATTCTATCAAACACTAGAATCTCAACCATCCAATTATATTTCTCTTTTCTAGGAATAAACTGAACGTATTGCTTCATCAACAAAACCTCATCCACATTATCAACTAGCAAATCCATATGCAACAAACTCCATTGCAGTAGCAATATGTAGATCTCCATCAACACATACAAAACTTACAACACCAACAATCTTATTACTCACAATAAGATACTCTACAACATAAAACTCATCAACCTCATCATCCATGACCAGGCACTCTACAATCTCCATGTCTAACTCAACCAACTGATCATGAAAACCAATCTCCATCCTAGCATCAACAAGGTTAGGAATATCCTCAACAATAGTATCAAGTTTCTCTACAAATTGTGTATCAGACTCCACAAACTAATCAACAAAACCAACCTCTTCTACCTTGACCTTGCGATGCCATCTTCTCCCTCAAACAAGTCTTCTAACCAACTAGATAACTCTCTTTTAGATTGGTAGACTCCAACTCTAATAGGATACAAACTTCCTTCTTCTTTTTCTCAACTCTTTTAGAAAATATAACATCAACCACAATGTCCACCTCAGCTATTATCTCATTAATCCTCCTCTCTAATATATAACAAAGATTCACAATCATCCCAAGGTCCAATCCTCTTGGAGCCATCTTCCAAGATCTTCACAAACCCTCTACAGCAAAACACCAATAGATCAATCTTCCCGAGCAAGATCAACCTTCCATCATTGCAACCATAGATCCATATGCATGTCCTCCCAAGGCCCTAGTGCAAACTACCTCAAATTTGGTACTTAATCTACACACTCAAGAACAACCTTCACTTTGATACCACTTGATGCAATGCAAGGTAGGAGAATCCCCAAAGGAGATGTCCTAGCCCCAACAAATAACCATGCAATGGAAACACAACAACAATGCAAGATATGATACCAAATCATAACTTTTTATTCATAAAATAACTAATTACATGCAATGTATTGAGCTGTAAGGCCTTCCCGATTACAACCAAATACAATAGCAATTACAATAATAGTTTTTCAATATCCTTCAAGATCCTACCCAAACACTAGCTAGTCCAAATCCACACTATGGTAAAAAACTCCAAGGAAGATCTAAACTTGTGCTCGCAAGTCCACCAAGCAATCTCCTTGTTTCCCAAGCCTCAACTTCTACCTCTTCTCAAAATTCACTCCTCTACCACACCCTCTTCTCCAAGATGGATGAATAATGAAAAAGACTCCACAATACTCCCTACTCATACCCAAATAAGCCACAAGTTAGCCTAGTAAGCTACAAATTAAATATCCCTTACATTAAATACATGTTGAGCCACAAGTCAGCCTCGAATAGAAATCAAATACCAAATGCCTTAAAAGGATTACAACACTTATTAAATATATCAAAAATAATTAACCAAGACCCACATAGGTCCACACAACTCCACCAAAATCCCTCCAACATGCAGGATCACCCACCCTAGGATGCTCCTACATCAGAAATGGTCAAACAACCTATATTTAATAAAATTATAAATAAAATATCACAATAAATATAATTTATATTAAAAGTGTAGTCATTGGAAAGCTTATTTAGAGTATAAAAATTTGGTATATTTTGTTGTAAAAATAGACCTACTTTTCCCTTGTTTGAGAACTTAGAAGGGCAAAAATTGACAAACAATTTAAGAGATTTGTAAAATTTGGTAATTTGGGGGCTTCAAATGAAGCCCCCTTCATTCAAAGCCCCTAGTTGTAGAATGTGTAGCACTAGGATTAACCATGAACATAAATAACAATCACATGTAAATATAACCAATTTCATAAAATAATAAATTGCATAGAAGAGAACACAAGACACCAAGATTTTTACATGGTTCACCCAATCCCTAGGCTACATCCACCAAACATTGAGTCAAATATTATTACTATCTATTGATTACAACTTGATTATGATCTATAATCCCTTATAGCTCAATACCACCACAAGAAGTAATTATTACATCAGACCTTATGAAATCCATAATCTTAAGCCATTTGACACAAGTATTTTTGTCACTTTAGGGTTAAAATTAGTTACAACATGTCGGCCTAAAAATATCAAAAAATAGCCCCCAAAAAATTTATCTTCTATAGAGGAATTATGGAGTTTGTATAGTACTTCCCTAATCAGTCACTACAAACTAACAATCTCCCACTTAGGGACTTATCAAGCTCTACACTAGACAATAATCTCTCACTTGGAGACTGGTCCTATAGCAATGTCACTACTCTATGAGGCTCCCACTAGAAAATAAAACCACCTTGGACTTGTTTGTTCTTTTATTCTATTTAGTCTAGAAGACCAACCAAAGTTGAAGAGGATTCAACTTCTCCCTTGTGACTATCATTGCAAACATATCTACTAGATTATCGTCTATATGTATATTGTCTAGCTTTAACTTCCCATCATCTAAAATTAACTGAATGAAATGGTACCACAATTAAATGTGTTTTGTCTTTGAATGTAGAGAAAAAAAATATTTACAAGATGAATACCACTCTAGCTATTAGTAAATAAATAATTATCCCTCTGTGGGTGTCTCAATTCTTCGAGAAAGAACTAAAGCCATATCATCTTCTTGGTTGTCTCTGTATCAAAAACATACTCTACCTTTATAGTGGATAAAGAATTTACTTTCTGTACTCAAGAAACCTAGCTCACTGCTACCCCACCAATAGTCAATACATAACCTGTAGTACTTGGTCTAGCATCAATATCCCTTGCCAAATCTAAGTCAACATATCCCAATAAATTAGTATTATAGCCCCCAAAATGGAAACACTTATTGGATGTTCCTCTCAAATATTTGAGAATCCATTTAACTATATTTCAATGCTCAAGCCCTAGATCACTCATATACCTACTAACAACTCCCACTGCATGTGTAATAGCTAGCCTAGTACATACCATGGCATATATCAAGCTTCCTATAGATGCAACATAGGGTACCTTGGACATCTTATCCTCCTCTTCTTGTATCTTTACACACATCTCCTTAGTCAACTTCAAAAGACCAAGTAAAGGTGTGCTGACAACTTTATCATTCTTCATAAAGAAATGTTGCAACACCTTCTCAATGTAATTCACTTTAGATAATGTGAATTTTTTATCCTTCCCATCTCTACAAATTTTCATACTAATAATTTTTTTTGCTTCCCCCATATCCTCCATAGCAAATGAATGTGCTAACTAGTGTTTTAGCCTCTTAATTTAATCCATGTTAGACCAAGCTACGAGCATATCATCAACATATAAACATAAAATAATATACTTTTCATCATCTAACTTCTTAAAATAAATGCAATGATCTAAATGAAATCTACTATATATGTGCTCGTGCATAAAATTATCAAATTTCAGATACCATTGTTGAGGTACTTGCTTCAAGTCATATAGAATTTTCTTGCATATGCACACCTAAGTTCTCCTTACCTTTGACCTCAAATCCCTATTGTTGTTCCATGTATATCTATTCATCTAAATCAACATGAAGAAAGGTTTTTTTAACATCAAGTTTCTCCAAATGAAGATCTTCAATAGCCACAATACTTAAATTAATGTGAATCAAAGTCATTTTAACAACAAGAGAGAATATCTCATCAAAATCTATTCCCTTTTCTATGCAACTCCTTTTACAACTAACCTATCTTTAAATCTTTTCTTACCTCCATCCTCTTCTTTCAACATGTAAAGTCATTTTTTATGTAAAGATCTTTACCTATAGGCAACTTATCTAAATCCCCAAGTCTTATTTTTTAGCAAGGAGTCCATTTTTTCTATCATTGCAGACTCCCACTAAATCTTAGCATCCACTTACATAGCTTCATCACAACACTCAGGTTCACTAGCATTATTTAGTAAAATAGAGTACAAAGAGGGAGAGAATCTTTCTAGAGGTCTGCTTAGCCTTGTTGACCATCTAATATTTATTGGGGTGTGTGGTATTTGTTTTTGTGGTTATTGCAGATCATGAGGAACTACTAGAACATCATCTTTTGGAGTATCATCTAGCACTACATAATCATTTTCTTTCTTCTCATGCCTCTACAACATATCTTTGTACACTACTTTCTCATTGAATATGAAATCTTAGCTTCATGCATTTAATGATTTTCAAAATCCTAAAGCCTATAACCAAATTCATCGATGCCATATCCAAAAAATACAAATTTCTTTGATTGAGCTTCTAGATTGGTTCTATTTTCATAATCTATATGTGCAAATGCTTCCAACCGAATGTTTTGAGAAAAAATAACTCACCTTCTTACTAGCCCATGTTTCCTCTACAATACCACAACCCAAAGGAGTAGAGAGACCTCTACTACTCAAATATACAACATTATTTGTAGCCTCCACCCAAATGTTTAAGGGAAACCCAACATCTAACCTCATGCTTCTTGCACACACCATTATTGTCCTATTCATGTGTTCAGTCACTCCATTTTCCTATGGAGTCCTTGGAACAGTTTTTTGTCGATTACTAGAGAAATAATTTTCAAATTCATGACTGCAATACTCTACACCATTATTAGATTTAAGACATTTTAATCTCTCACCAATCTCATTTTCAACCAAGCATTTCTATTTCTTAAAATTTTGAAATACATCAGATTTCTGTGTAAGGAAACAAACTCATAGTTTTCTAGTTGCATCATCAATAAATGTAACATAATAATGAGATCCAACAAGGGAAGATACCTAACCTGGTCCCCATACATATGTATGCACAAGCTCTAATTTCTCTTTACTTCTCTTCCTTCCAACTCTTCACAAAACTTACTTTTTTTCATACACAAATCTTTCATAGAAATTTATATTAACACATTCAGACCTAGTAAAACTTTCTTTGAATGAATTAATTGCATACCTTTCTCATTCATGTGCCCAAGTTTGTAGTGTCATAGGGCTATATCAAAATCTACAACAACTATCTTTTCTCCCTGCTCAACTATAGCAACTGCTCCTAAACACTCCTTTTTCTATAAAACAATTAAAGTAAAATGAACAATGTGACCTATACAAAGATATAGGGTGCCTACTTTCACACCTTTTTCTACTACAAGGGAACATTTTTAAACCTTCCAATTTTTATCACTAAAAGTAACTAAGCAACCCTCATCGTTGAGTTTCCCTATTGAAACAAAATTTCTACTTAACCTTGGAACATGTCTTACATCATGTAGTAGCCAATGATTCAAATTCTGCAACTTAATCTTAACATTTCCCTTTCTAACAATCTTACAGGGTTCATTATCCCCCAAATAAACAAGCCTAAAATCACCTTAGATATAATCAATAAAATCCAACAATCTTTCTTCTTATGCACTAGTTTCCCACAATACCAACAATCTCTTAGTCCTCTAGATTGAGACCATTTCCCCTTTGATTTTCCTCTTGATTTCTCATGATTTCTAGAATTACTTCCTCTCTCAAACATTCTTCTTCTTCTTTGTGCATTTAATGCTCTTTCTAATGTAGATGCACCTGAGGTTTTCCTATAAGTTTCCTCACTCAGAATAACACCAATCACATCATCAAATTTTAGGTTATTAGATCTAGAAACAAAATTTCTCATAGCCATTACCTAATAGAAATTCTTTAGAATAACTGAGAGGGGGGTGAATCAGTTATTCAATGTCCAAACATCCTAATAAAACTTTTTCACCAAGTAAAGTGAGCCCATTACACTGTTATGCATCCAAGCTTAAAGTTTCTACTTAGCAAGTTATTGAAAATGAACATGCAAGAATAACACATGAAAGATCAACACATAACACAGTGATTTACATGGAAACCCAATTTGGAAAAAACCACCAATAACATGCTACTCAATTCTCACTCTTCTGAAGTGATGCCCTATGAAAGGCTTGCCTTGTTAAAGACTACAACACACTATTAAATGTGACCTGGTTAAAGGATTTAACCACCCTATTAGAAGTTGGCTTGGTTAGAGGACTTTAGAACATTCACTTGGAATGCCACCCTATTAAACGATTTACAAATGGTTGTTAAACCAACCTATGTTCATAGGATTTTATGCTAACTGATACAATTGCTAGAGAGTAACAATAAGGGCTTTTTACTTGATACAACTCACAACTTAACTTGCAGATTTTAGATCTCAGTTTAGCTCACAACATTGCCTGACTTTTAGCCTCTGCAGCTCAGATAGCTTGTCCTCCTTTCAATCTTTTTATCCTTGAGTCTCCATGCTCGATGTACTAGTGCACTCTCCTATATGGCCACTTATCAAAGTAGAGTCTCTATGCTTTGTTCTTCCTTCTCAATGCCTTCTCCTTGACATCCTTCAACAACTTCACAACTTGGCACCCTAGCAACTCTTGCTTGTTGGCCTATGACTCCTTAAATAGAAGTTTGGAATACTTTTCCCACTCAAATATTCCCACTTTTAATTTTAGATCAAATGGATTAGGTAGGATTCAATGAATCTACCCCATATCTTATTCCTTCTAGAAATATCATGAAGAATCCTCCTAAATTTACTCAAAAATGGTTTACCTAAAATTTTGTGCCTCCAAATCATCATCCTTATTCTCCATCTGGTTCACAAAATTCAAGGTAATAAACTTGTCAACTTAGATCTAGCAAATCTTTGACTTTTCAAATAATGCAGCAACTCAACACTGTTGAAATTCTAGTGCTTGACACATACTGTGTTACTTGGCACCAATTACATTTTATTGATGCTCAACACCTACTGTGGATTCACTCGACATCCACTACATTTTCCTAATACTCAGCACCTAAACTTGCTTGGCTCCTTCTGTTTCACTTAGCACACACTAGATTTTTCATTCACTCAGCACTAATTGAAAATCTGCTCAGCATGAACTAGCTTGCTCGGTACTCACTAATGAACTTGTAGACACCTAAATCTGATTACATCAATAAGTAATCATATTTAGTCATCTCCTAAGACATTATTGATTAAATATTTATTATTTAATTATTTAATTGTCATCCCCTAGTTAATTTATTTATTTAATTAACTATATTCCAATTGATAAAATCAAATGATCACCCAAAATCAATTTATCAATTAAATCCCTTGAATTCCTCTATTAAATTGAATAAATCATCAAATCTATTCAATTTAATTCCATACTCTCATTTTATTGAATAAAACATTTAATAAAATACCTAAAATCCTAAAACCCTATCCTAACCCCTAAGCCAACCCATTCACCCATACTAACCTCACTTAGCCTCCTAACTAACCTATCCCATCAAAACTAAATCACTTACCCCCTAACCTCCCTTCTAAGCTAATCCTAAACCCCCTTCTAATCATGTGCACAATCATAAACATGGGTTAAGACTTGCTAACCCAAACCAAAGTCAACAAATATCTTCTCCCCTCACCCTCCAACATTTATGACTCTTACACCTCTCCCATCCTCTCTTACATCTCTTACATCCCTCTTACATACTCAACCTCCCTCATTACTCCTTTGACCAACCCTTATCCTATCCTCTCACACTCATTCTCTTTGTGACACTTGTTACCTCCCCATTGGTGCTAAATAAGCACAATCCATGTGCTCCCTTTTGAGTGCATCCTAACCCTCCCTCGCCATCTCATCATCTTGACATCTTGACCCTCCATTCCTCCAACCCTTGGCCTATAAATTGAACCTTCTCCCTTCACAAAATCATCCACCTTCCATGCAAAGTTATAATGTTATTTTGAGAGTTCATAAGCTACTAAAATACTATTATAATGTTGGAATCACTCCATGAATCTATTGTTGAAACCTTGCTTCATTCACTCCACCTATCCATCTAAAGCTTGAGCATATCTTGTGAGTATACACATCTTAAATTAGGGACAAATCTATTGCATCTTGATGTTATACCATTAGGAGCCTACCATTCTTGGTTTTCTTCCTTTTGTGGTGATAAAAATCAGTCATATCTTAAGTGTTAACTGCTTTAGTTGTGTTAATACATTCTTTATTAGTTGGTATTCAATTTGCATTACTAAACTAGGTAATATAGAAATTAGTCAAGCTTTGTAGACAGCTTTGTTACAACTTATTCTTCTAGAGTTTCTAAGTGTGGCCAACCTCTGTATCTATTATCAATACATCATTTTATCATTGTCTTAATTGATCCTTTTACTTCATTACAAAACCATAACTTGACCTTTCCCTTTAGGCACCTTTGTTTAATCTTATTGATCAAATCATCTTCATCAATTAATTAATTGATAGTACTTGGATCTTATAAGCAATTGTCATTCCATCAAATAGTATGTTTGACATCAATGACAAAAAAATGATTGAAAATATTCTTTATCAACAATCTCCCTCTTTGCAAACAATCGCCTTCTTCAATAATGATCTTTTTAATCAAATTCCAAAAATCTCCCTCTTTAGCATTGATGGCAAACCAAACTGATCAACTAAGTTATCAAAATGCTAAGTAAGTTAAAACAGTAAATCAAATGCCAAAAAGAAAATTTTGTTCAAAACTATTCATTCTATCAACAACTTTGAATTTCTTATGAATCCCTCTACCTTCTCCTCTTTTTTTTTCTCTCCTTCTTATTGATTCTTGTTTTTATTGTTTTCTTTCTCTGAGTTGTTATTTCCTTTTCTTCTTGTTTTCTACTATTCTCCCTTTAAATATATGATCCTCTGGATTTGCTATTTCTCCCTTTGTTCTATGGCTTAGCTATTATTTCTCCCTCTTACATTATTTCTCCTTATGCATGCATTGATTAGTTTCTAATATTTGATATCATATACTTTGATCAGTTTAGCTACTTCTCCCTTTGTCCATTTGATTCTGTAAATTTGATAAGTTTCTACTATTTCACCCTTTTTGACAACAATGTTAAAGATACATTATTTCAACATCTTACCATGCAAGTATAGCATTTGTAGGAACTTCAATTTCTCCCTCTATCGCCTTGCTTGTGACTTGTTTGGAATTTCAATACTTTGATTACTTCAGGCAAAAACCTAAAGTAAGTATCCTCTGCATCAATTTATAACATTTCAGCAATCAACTCATTTAATCCAGGGCACTTTTGTTGTTTTTCAAATAGCCTTGGATAGGGGTATCACCCTTAACTTACCTCTAAGATACTCAAATGTATCTTTAGATAATTCTTTTGTGAGGATGTCAGCAATTTGTTCCTTTGAGCTGACATATTCCATCCTCGCTTGTCTTCCACTAATTCTCTCACATAGTGATACTTGATTGCAATGTGCTTTTTTTTGGCATGCATCACAAGATTCTTTGATATGTTGATGGCACTTGTGTTATCACAATAGAGTATCACAGATTCTATTATTTCTTCCTTCATACCTTGCAACAGATGTTTGATCCATACAATATTGGTGTAGTTGATAGCAATAGCAACGTACTCAACTTTTGTTGTGGACTGTGAGATACAACTTTCATTTTTGCTAGTCCAAGTGACTAATCTTTTACCTAAGAAGAGTGTTGCTCCACTAGTGCCTTTCCTGTCATTAATATTACCTCCCCAATCTTCATCAATGTAGGCTTGTAGGCTTTTAACTCAAATTTTTCACTTCTCTTGTAGTATAAGCCAAAGTCATAAGTTTCTTTTAGGTAGATCAGTATTCTCTTTAATACCATAAGTTGGTTTTCTCTTGGATTTGCAAAAAATCTAGCCACTATTCCAACAACTAATGCAATGTTTGGTTTTCTATGCACAACATACTGCAACTTTCCAATCATTGAGCTATACATTGTCTAATTTACTTTAGCTAATTCATCATTCTTGGATAACTTATGTCCTGTTACCATTGGTGTCTTAAGTATTTCCTTGATATATCTTGATTAACTCACAAATATGCCATGCTTCAATTGATGTACTTGCAATCTAACAAAGAACTTGATTTCTCCAAACATTGACATCTCAAACTCATGTTTCATCTGATCACCAAAATCTTTGCAAAGGGCATCTTTACCTCCAAATATTATATCATCACCAAAGATTTCAAATATCAAAATGTCTTTACCTTTTTCTACCTTGATATAAAGGTTATTGTTGTCATCTATTCTCTTAAATCCTATCTTCACAAGATATTTGTGAAGTCTCTCATATCATGCTCTAGGTGCTTGCTTCAAACCATAGAGTGTTTTATGTAGTTTACAAACCATATCCTTGTTGTTGTCATCAACAAATCCCTCTAATTTTTCTATGTGGACTTTTTCTTCCAATATGCCATTCAAAAAAGTAGACTTCACATCCATTTGGTAGACTTTGAAACCTTTGTAAGAAGCATATGCAAGTAGAGTTCTTACTCCTTCCATTCTTGTAACAAGGGAAAATGTTTCCCCATAGTCCAATCCTTCTTTTTGTGTATAACCTTTGTAAACTAGTTTAGCCTTATTTCTTTTTATCTCACCATTCTCATCTAGCTTGTTCCTAAAAACACATTTGGTACTAATCACATTCTTATTAGCTAGTCTTGGAACTAAGTTCCAGATTTTGTTCTTCTCTATCTAATTTATTTTGTCTTCCATAGCTTTATGCCAATTATCATCTTGCAGTGCATCTTTCACTATTTTAGGCTCAATCTTGCTCAACAAACATAATTCATTTCTTAGTCTTTTCCTTGTTATTGGTCTAGATTCCTTATCACCAATGATTTGTTTAGTAGGGTGATGTCTTCTCACATAGTTGGATAGTCTTGGTTCTGTCCTTCTTTCCATGTTTGTTCTTGTAGCTTCAGAGTCACTATGCACATCTCTTTCTGATATTTCATCATCTCTTCCATGTGTATTGATTTCTAAAATAGAATGTATATCATCTTCATTCTACAACTTGACTTCTAAATGTAGCTCAGCATTCACTAGTTGTGACTCGACTGATACTAAAAAATTTTTTTGATTCCCAACTTGATTGACAACTTCATCTTTAGCAGGTATTCCTTTACAGAAGTATTTAAAGGATTTCTACTCTTCTAGTTTCTTGATTTTGTCAACTTGAGCTTTTGCATGCTGATCAAAATTTACATTTGCACTATCTACAATTTTGTTAGTGTTAGTATTCAAACACTTATATGCTTTACTTCTAGTGGAGTATCCAAGGAATATGCCTTCATCACTCTTTGAATCAAACTTATCTTTTCTAGAATCTTTAAGAATATAGCATTTACAACCAAACACTTTGAAATGTTTTACATTAGGTGAGTGACCATACTATAATTTTAAAGGTGTTGCATTTGTACCTTTCTTGACTTGAACTCAATTCAGGGTGTAGACATCTATACTTATAGCTTCTCTCTAGTACTCTATAGCAACATTCTTCTCCATCATTAATATTTTAGCACAGTCTATTATTGAACTATTCCTTCTTTCTACAATGCCATTCTGAGGTGGAGTTCTTGGTGTTGATGTTTTCCTTTTAATTCCTTTGTCATTGCAAAATATCTCAAATTCTTTTGATGTGAACTCTCCTCCTCTATCTAATCTTAGGCACTTCAGACTCTTTCCTATTTCCTTCTCAACCCTGGCCAAATACCACTTAAACATTTGATATGCATCAAATTTTTGCTTTAAGAACATGGCAGTCATCATCCTAGAGTAGTTATCCACAAACAGTATTATGTATCTATCTCCTTGGTAGCTTTGTACTTCTATTGGGCCACATAAATCAGTATGCACTAACTCTAGTACTTCTTTGGAAGTGTAGGTTTTTCTTTTGAAACTTGACTTGGTCATCTTTCCTAGCTAACATTGTTTGCACATTGTATTTCTTAGCTTCTTTAGCTTAGGCAAACCTCTGACTTTCTTCATTTTGCTGATGTTGGTCAGATTATCAAAGTTGACATGACATAGCCTTTTATGCCATAACCACACATCATCAAGTTTTATAATAAGATAGTTTGCATCTTCCATATCTAGGTAAAATAGATTACTCCTAGTTTAATCTCCTTTTCCTATCAAATTTTCATTAGTTTCATAGATTTTGGCAGATTTGTTTCCAAATTCTACTTTGCAACCTATATTTCCTAACTATGACACACTTAGAAGATTGTAGTTCAATCGTTCAACATAGTATGCATTATCACATGAAATTTTTTTTGTAAGTTTAATAGAAACTTTTCCTTTGATTAGACATGGAGCATCATTTCCAAATCTATCACTATTTCCATCATACCAAGTAAAGGTAACAAACTTACTTTTGTCTCTTGTCATGTGATGTGATCCATTTGTCATTCTTGTTTACACAGGTTACTAGTGTTTTTGCCTCATCTTTATCTAACTCATCCTTCATGGCTACATAAACTACCTCATCATCATTTTCATCAGAATCCTCTTCTTCTAAAATGTAGCACTTTTTGCTTTTGTCTTTGTAATCTCTACTATCATCTTCTCTTATGTTCTTGTTCTTGTTGCCTTATTTGTAATTCTTCTTCTATGTCCATCTTGCAGCAATATGTCCTACTTCATTGCAGTTAAAACAAATGATAGGAAGCTTATCTTTGAATTTACCTTTGCCTCTATGAAATCTTCTAGCTAGCAATGCTTCCAATTGTTTCACATCTTCTTCATTTGTGCTGCTATCACTAGATGCATACTTTACCTTTTTCTCCTTCTTCTTTGGTTTCATCTCCTTCATGTTTTTTAATGATATCTTGGCCTTGAAAGCAGATTCAAGATTCCTAGGTCTGTTGTTATCAAAGTTGGACAACTCAAATGCAGTGAATCTTCCTACTATACCTTAAAAATTTAGTTTGTTTCTAGGTACATGTCTTAATTCTTGTATGGCTAAAACTCTAATAGCATAGATGGGGAGCAAGGTTCTTAATAATTTTCTATTAATAGTGTCATCTTCTAAATGACCACCCAAACTTCTTATTTCACTTACTACTTCTTTCATTCTGGAGGCATATTGAGCAACATTCTCACCTTCTTCCATTTTCATGTCATCAAACTTTCCTCTGAGGCTTTCTCTTTTTTCTCTTTGAACATTTTGATCTCCTTCATAAATATCAGTCAAGGCTTTCCACATCTTGAATGCAAAGTCACATCCCTTGATGTCATCAAATTTAGCATAGTTGAGGGCAGAGGAATTCTCCAGCATTGCATAAGTGTGCTCCTTCTTTTTCTTCATATCTTCTACAATGGGTACAGTTGGATCAACATGTTCTTCTTCAATTGAGGTTTGTGCATGGTCACTTATTGATCCAAGGTGCAAATTCATTAACTTTTTCCATGTAGTGAAGTTATCTCTATTGAGCTTGGAAACTTCTCTCTTGGACATCTTGATCTTCATGCTTCTAATACCTTTAAACTAAATCAAAAAATGGCTCTGATACCAATTGTTAGAAATGCTTTAGAATAACTTAGAGGGGGGTGAATCAGTTATTCAAGGTCCAAATTTCCTAATAAATTTTTTTCACCAAGTAAAGTGAGCCCATTAAACTATTTATGCATCCGAGCTTAAACTTTCTACTTAGCAAGTTACTGAAAATCAACATGCAAGAATAACACATTAAAGATCAACACATAACACAGTGATTTATATGGAAACTCAATTTGGGAAAAACCACCAGTAACATGCTATTCAATTCTCACTCTTTTGAAATGATTCCCTATGAAAGGCTACAACACACTGTTAAATGTGACCTAGTTAAAGGATTTAACCACCCTGTTAGAAGTGGGCCTAGTTAGAGGACTTTAGAACATTCACTTGGAATACCACCCTGTTAAAGGATTTACAAATGGTTGTTAAGCCAACCTAAGTCCATAGGATTTTATGCTAACTAATACAATTATTAGAGAGTAAAAATAAGGGCTTTTGACCAGATACAACTCACAATTTAACTTGTAGATTCCAGATCTCAATTCAGCTCACAACATTGCTTGGATTTTAGCCTCTATAGCTCATACAACTTTTCCTCCTTTCAAGCTTTGTCTCCTTAAGTCTCCATGCTCAATGTACCAGTGCACTCTCCTATATGGTCACTTATCAAAGTAGAGTCTCTATGCTCTATTGTTCCTTCTCAATCCCTTCTCCTTGACATCCTTCAACAACTTTGCAACTTGGCACCCCAATAACTCTTGCTTGCTGGCCTGTGACTCCTTAAATAGAAGTTTGGAATACATTTCCTGCTTGAATCTTCCTACTTTTAATTTCAAATTGAATGGATTAGGTAGGATTCAATGAATCTACCCCATATCTTATTCCTTCTAGAAACATCATGAAGAATCCTCCTGAATTAGCTCAAAAATGGTTTACCTAAAACTTTGTGCCTCCAGTTCATCATCCTTATCCTCCATCTGGTTCACAAAATTCAAGGTAATAAACTTGTCGGCTCAGATCTGGCAAAACTTTGACTTTTCAAATAATGCAGCAACTTGGCACTATTGAAATTCTAGTGCTCGACACATTCTATGTTACTCGGCACCAACTACATTTTATTGATGCTCAGAACCTACTATGGACTCACTCGACATCCACTAAATTTTACTGATGCTTGGCACCTATTACTTTCTCAGCACTTGAACTTGCTTGGCTCCTTCTATTTCACTCGACACGCACTATATTTTTCATTTGCTTGGCACTAACTAAAAATCTTCTCGACATGAAATAGCTTGCTTGGCACTCACTAATGAACTTAGTCAAGCTTTGCAGATAGCTTTATTACAACTTATTCTTCTAAATTTTCTAAGTGTGGCCAACCTCTATATCTATTATCAATACATCATTTTATCATTATCCTAATTGATCCTTGTACTTCATTACAAAACCATAACTCAACCTTTCCCTTTAGGTACTTTTGTTACATCTTATTGATTAAATGCTCTTCATCAATCAACTAAGTGATAGTACTTAGATCTTATATGCAATTGTCATTCCAAAAAATAGCAAGTTTGACATCAGTGACAAAAAAATGATTGAAAAAATTATTTATCAACAATCTCCTTCTTCAATAATGATCTTTTCAATCAGATTCCAACATTATCAAGCCATCCAATTTTTAAGAAAATAACACAAAATCAAGAGAGCCCTAATTTCTTCATCAAAATTGGCATTCATAGAGGATAACTAACTAGTAACTATATTAAACTCATTTAAATGATCTACAATAGATACACCTTCTGTAATCTTCATATTAAATAAATTCTTCATGAGAAACACCTTATTTGAAGTGGAGGGGTTTTCATATAATTTTTCTAGGGTTTGTATCAACTCTTTCATCGACTTCACTTTTCTAATGTTAAACATCGCCGATGGTGCTTAACATAATTGAATTCTTTCAAGTGCCTTTCTATCTAAAATCTCCCAGTCCTCATTTTTCATAGTTCCCTTTTTCTTGGATTTTCCTTCCAATCGACTTCACTTTTCTAATGTTAAATATTATTGATGGTGCCTAACATAATTGAATTCTTCCAAGTACCTTTCTATCTAAAATCTCTCAGTCCTCATTTGTCATAGTTTCCTTTTTCTTGGATTTTCCTTATTTGAAGTGGAGGAGTTTTCATATAATTTTTCTAGGATTTGTATCAACACTTTCATCGACTTCACTTTTCTAATGTTAAATATCGCCGATGGTGCCTGACATAATTGAATTCTTCCAAGTGTTGTTCTATCTAAAATCTCCCAGTCCTCATTTGTCATAGTTCCCTTTTTCTTGGATTTCATAAATCCTTCTAATAAATATAGTCCTCTATTTGTATTTTCAATAATTGAAAGTTTTTTCCATTAAACTTCTCAACCTTCATCTTATCCTCATCTACCATCTCTATCAGTCAATTGTGAGACTCCCACTCAATCATGAGACTTTCTTACAGAGGATAGCTAGAAAAATAACCTTGCTCTAATTCCACTTGTTAGAATTTCCCACAGACATAAATAATAATTAAATACAAATATAAACAATATTAGAAAATAATAAATCACATACAAGAGAACACAAGACACCAAGATTTTAATGTGGTTCACCCAATCCCTCGGCTATGTCCACCAAATAGCTAGTCCAATATTATTACTATCCACTGATTAGAACTTGGTTACAATCTGTAATCCCTTACAGCTAGATATCACTACAAGAAGGAATAATCACCTAACACCTTATGAAATCCTTAACCTTAATTCATTTTATACAAGTTTTTTTTTTTTTTAGGTTTAGAATTAGTTGTGACATGTTAGCTGAAAAATTCTAATAAAATAGCCCCAAAAAAAATCTCGCCTGCCAAGGAATTATGGAGTATGTACACTACTTCCCCAGTCAATCACCACAAACTAAAAAGAGGGATTTGAACAAATCCCTCGAGGATTTTCTAACTTTTGGGCTTCTAATGAGGTAAGGGGCTTCATTCAAAGCCCCTAACAACCTTCATTCAAAGCTTAGACTTCATTCAAAGCCTCTTAAAAATGGAATCCACACTTTCCATCCAATTTCTTCATGATTAAAAGTGGAAACTATTATTGTGGCCTCACCTCTCAATTACATTGAAATTACTTGGTTAGCACTAACTTTCAACACTTCTTTTCTAGATGCCTAGTGACAATTGTAGTAGCTCGATCAATACTGTGTTCCTTCATTCACCAACAAAAATTTCTTGTGGAAACATGATCATAAACACTTCATGATTTTCTTAAGTGTAAAAAAATCATACCAACATTATATTGTCAGAGTTTAACTCATTCAAGTGCCCATTGAATACCATATACTTATCAACACTCTAACTCATCATACTTTCTTAAAATCCTCTCCATCAATCAAATACTCTTCATGAATCAAATGATATAGCACTCTAATGAATTAGAATAATTTCTAACCAATTAAGGGTTGACATCAATGACAACATAACAACTAATATGATTATTTTACATATATTACCAACATTATCAGTTGGGGCTAACAATATCCTCCTTTGGCATTAATGGCAACTCATAAACATAAGGATTTACATTACATAATATTACATCATAAGATAATCAAATGCATGTATTGACAAAAACACAACTCTTCATCTCTCTAACATCATTTATGTTCTTTGCAATAGGTTCAACATCAAGTTCTTCAATTCATTATGCTCACTTGGTCTATAACTTCATTTAGCTTCATTTGATAAATTCTCCCCCTTTGGGTGTACTTCACTTTCCTTTTAGAAACATCTTCAACAACTTGTAGAAGCATTTTTAGTATACATCACTTCATAAGTCTCCTCTTTGACAAAAATATTCATACTTCTCATTTGATGTTCAACTTTTAGCTTAATCATCTCCCTACTTTCTCATCTCCTTTATTATTTCTCTCCCTCTTTAAAAACAATGCAAAAGGTATGTATAAGATCCAACGTAAAACTTATAAAACCTTATAGTTATACCCTGTAACTTGCATGTATTATTTACATCTATTGTTCATACTTCACTTTCACAACTTTAGGAAATAGTCAATAAAGAGAAAACTCTTGCATCAAACCTAGAAAGATATATCTGATCATCCATGAATTGAAGAAACATGCATCCTTTCTCAGTTAATATTGGATAGGGAGAGGACCCCTAAATTACCTATTAGATACTCAAAAATATCCATATGCAACATCTTTATGAATATGTCTATAATTTTCTCCTTATATTTCACATACTCTATCCCCACTTTCTTCTCTTGTATCTCCCTCAAGTAGTGATACTTGAGAGATATATGCTTGTTTTTTGAATACAACATAGGATTCTTGGATATGTTTATTGAACTTATGTTATCAAAATATATAGTGACAGTCTTGGTAACTTCCTCTTACATTCCTTTTAACAAGTTTTTGATCGAAACAATATTTGAACAATTAATTGCACCAACAGCATACTCATCTTCAATTATAGACTATGATATACATCTCTATTTCTTTCTTAATTATGTAATCAATCTTTCTCCTAAAATAAAGCTCCATCACTTGTAGTTTTTTTTCATCAACATTCTATCCCAGTCAACATCAGTATAAACTCTATGTTTAAAATCACCTTTTTTGTACCATAATCCATAGATTTGTGTTTTTTTTAAGGTTTATGAATATCCTTTTAACAAAAGTCATCTATTTTTTCTTAGGATTAGGGGAAAGCCTTACAAAAATACCAACTCCATGTGCAACATTAGGTATGCTATGCACAACATATTATAACTTTCAAATTGTTAATTTGTGTTGTGTCTCATTCACTTCAGCAGTAGTGTCATCCTTAGATAATTTTCATCCAGTCAACATAGGTGTACTAAGTGATCTTGTCTCATCCATACCAAAATGTCTTCAAGATCTCCTTATTGTATTTAGATTAAGTTACATATATGTCATCTTTGGTTTAATGAAATGATAAACCAAAAAAAACATGATCTCACCAAACATAGAAATCTCAAACTCCTTACTCATTTTATCAACAAATAATTTGTCCAACAAATCATTCCCACTAAATATGATATCATCCACAAATATTTTTGCAATCAATACTTTTCTTTCATCTTCACTCTTTAATTATAAATTATTATTTTCACTTTTTCTCACGAATCCAATCTTGACCAAATTTGAATGCATCCTTTCATACCATTGTCTTAGTGCTTGATTTAGTCCATATAGTCATTTGTTCAAATTGCAAACTAGGTGATTTTGAAATGGCTCAACAAATCCTTATGGTTGCTCTATATATACCTTTTCTTCAAATAATCCATCAGGTGAACCCACAATAGTGAGTTACACTTTTTTAGAAGAAGAAATTCCTCCAAAATTGTGCAACAACCAAATTTCCTTTTCTTACTTTCGATAGAAATTATTATTAAAGTTTCAATAGAAACTATTTAGTTTCTATCAAAACTAACGATTGTTCAAGTGTCTATTGAATTGTTTTGTGCCACGTGATTTCAATAGAAAACTACATAGCTAGTTTTGATCAAAACTACCAAGCCTGACTGTAATTTGTTAACCTTGGGCTTGCTAGTTTCGATCAAAACTAATAAAAAAAGGAAAGCTCAAATACTATCACTATGACCCCACATCCGAAACTATCAGACTTCAAAAAAGGTATGATTTTCTAGTTTTTTTCCCATTTTAAATGATTTTAGTTTCATTTTTTTATTTTTTATTTTTGTATGTATATATATAATGTATATGTATGTATGTATATGTCATGTATATATGCATATATACATATACCATGTGTATATGCATATATGCATATGTATATGCACATGTACATGTGTATATGTATATATATACATATATATATGTTATATACATATCATGTACATGTATATATGCATATGTATATACATGCATATGTACATAAATACATATATATGTTATATACATATCATGTACATGTATATATGCATATGTATATATATGCATATATATGCATATATGTACATATGAATATATATATATACATATATATATACATACATATATATATATATATACATATATATATATGTGTGTGTGTGTGTGTGTGTGTGTGTGTATATATATATATATATATATATATATATATATATATATATATATATGTATGTATGTATGTATGTATGTATGTATGTATGTATGTATGTATACATACATATATATATATATATACATACATATATATATGCATATATGTGTATATATATATGCATGTGTGTGTGTGTGTTGTATACATAATGTAGATATACATTTAATTTTTTAATGTACACATGTGAATTTGTAATATATTAAAATTTAAGTTCATATATGTATACATGTGTGTGTGTGTGTGTGTGTGTTTAAATATTTACCTTACCTCTAATAATAATTTCAATGAACTAACCCTAACATTAGTTCCAACCCTAGGTCATGATATGAACCCTAATATAAAATTCACCTTGGTCCTAACCCTAATCTTAAGTCTAATTAAAACTTGACTAAAACCTAATCTAAAAAAATAAATATAACCATAATCCTAACCCTAAATATCATGAAACACTATGCTAACCCTTGTGTAAATTTAATCCTAATCTTAACTCTAAACATTATATAAGCCATACAATTGGCCTTGATTTTAACCATAATCATAAAATCTAAATTGTAACCATAATCCTACTTGTTTAATCTTAGTCATGTAGGCTATACCATAACTATAATTATAACTATTTCTCTAACTTTAGTATGACCCTAAACCTAAACCTAAAGTTATATCATTAACACAAAAGTTATCCCTAAACCTAACCATGATTTGAAGACTAATAATAAATTTTTACAATGATGCTCACTTCTTAACCCTAAAAAACCCTAATATGAATCCTAACTAAAATATTTAATCTATTTGTACCCTAACCCTTGGAAACATAATCCTAAATATCCCTAAACATTATATTAACCCTAACATTATTCATGATTCTCATGATATAGCTCTAAATCCTAACCAAAATCCTAACTCTAAGCTCTAACCATAACTATAACCATAACATAAACCTTTATCCTAAACTTACTCACATTTAACACTAAATCGTAAACCTAAGATTCATAATTCTACTCCTAACACTAACTTAAGTCTCACACTAATATTAAATACTAATGATGACTCCAAATACAATTATAACACTAACCCTGACTCTAACCATAATAGCTTAATCAACATAGAACACCATATCTTAACACACACTCCTAACCATAGCCCTAAATATTTTTCTAACCCTAATTTAATGAAAATACCATGATTAAACCCTAACAATGAGCCTAAACTCAATCTTAGTACTAAACCCAAACCCTAAAATCAACCTTGACCATAATATAAACCATAATCATGATATAATTTATTAACCTTGAATTTCAACCCTAATCAAATTAATTTATGCTATGAGGCACATGCAACATGAACAATATGTACTACTAATTATTAATCTAAACCTAGTTAAAACTCTAATAATAAGTTTTAACCTAACCCTAATGTTTTAACTCGAAGCCTAACCCAAAAATTAACTCTAAACCTAAAACTAACTCTAACTCTAAACATAGTCCTAGCTTATTTCCCTAACCTTAGTCATGATCATGACAATATATACCTATTAAATTGTATAGTGAATCTAGTTGTATATTTAACCTAGTTATGTGTCAGGTAGTCCACCCATGTGATCTAGACTTAATTAAAACAATTTTGTGAAGTTGTCACACTTACACATGATATAAAAATTGACAAAGAAATAAAATAATGGTTAGAATTCTAGAGTGAATGTTTAGGTTACCTAATATTAGGGTTTTATTGGGTAAATATTAAGCTTAAACATTAGGGTGAACATATATGAACACACATTCAAATTTGAAACTTTTAGGAAGTAATACACAAATGTACACATGTATGTTATGTTCATTTCATGTTTACGAAATTCTATGTACATGTACATAACATATATTTGTTTCATGTTTATATGTATTATTTAGTTTCATGTTTACAAAATTCTAGTTTCTTAGATGTCATTGTACAATAAATTTCAAGTTTATTTAAATTTTATATTTTAATTTAGGATGTAAAACACACATGTAGTATGTATGTTATGTTTGTTTCATGTTTACACATATTATATGTTTAATTTCATGTTTACAAAATTCTAGTTTCTTAAATGTCATCGTACAATAAATTTCAAGTTTATTAAGTGTCATATTTTTATTTTTATTTCAAGTTTATACATTATATCCACTTGGTAGATCATTAGCCTTATATCCCCCCTGAGAAACAACCTCCTATCCCCCTCAAGCAACAACATGTTCCAAGAAGTAGCCTATTCCCATATATCAATAGCCTATCCCACCCGACATGCTCTATGATCGCACTAACCAAGAGATTGAGAGACTTCATGAATCCTTGGCTAGTGGCACATGCTTTAGTCTATGCAGTAGTACATGTTAGAAACCTTATGGAGCCTCACATTTATTAGAGATTAGATTCATGGTGTTGGTTTACATTTTGTGTTTATTATATAGATTGTCCTTGACAGTAAGAGATCATAAGTCTCTTCAGGTCTTTCCCTATAGTAGGTACAGGGCTTAGTACCCAAAGAGACACTAAAGAGGGAATGTTACTCACATTATGTTCCACTAAAGTATGTGAAGGGGTATTCTCCCCTTAAGTGTACAAATCTATAGATATATGTACTTATATACCCACGCTTTCTTTCTACTCTTGGTCATTATCCAAATAAAGACCAAATTCTACTCTATTTTGCATGAAAAATTTATGCTGAGGTTCTCTTAGGTAGGGTGGTGAACTACATTGATTTAGCATTGCATTTAGGATAGGGGTGTGCTAGACTAGTTAATAGGTAGTCGGGTCATCCCCCACAGACACATAGGTCGATCGTCGAAGAGAAGGCACCTATTATTTCCCCTGTATTAAGGCTATCATCTGATGAGGCCATACATAGCACCTATTTGTGGTCGCTGATGTAGGGATATGAAGAGATTGTTGTAGCTATTAGATCTATTTTGAGTGACAAGGTCAGCTAGTATTTGATGTCTTGTCAGTGTTCCAAATCATCATCGGTTGGTTCATCTTCAAGAGACTTGTACAGTGCAATAGGCATCCCTTCACTGACTAGCTTAGACAGCTTCACTAGAGTGTTGGCATAAGACACTATGACTAATCTTTCTGAGGATCTATTATATTCATATAGATTCATATCAGAGCATCTTGACATACCCATATTAGATATGTAACATCATGTCCATGGTCCTCAACCACATTCCTCTCATTGATCAGGTAGTGGTCATGGTGGTAGTACACATCATGATGCACCTACTAACCACTATTGTAGAGGGACATATACATACTAGTATAGACCCTTCAGCCAGTGCATGGCATGGTCAAAGTATAGATGTGGGCCTTGATGATGTTGACTTTAGCTTGTCAACCACATGATGGATGGACTTTTTGACATGTGATGATTCTACTTCTACACAATCTCATCTAGTCAATCCACTTGGCTCATCATTATTAGGATGTGTGCTCATCACTAGTCATGCTAGCATAGATGCAAAGATGGAGTTAGATGAGGCCCAACAAAATTTGGATATATTGGTGGACACGATTGATGCTAGACAATCTAAGTATTATCAAATGCCAACATCTATATAGGTAAATCTATATTTTTGTTCATGATAAAATTTCAATTGTTTGTTCAACTAATAATTTATGCACTTATACATATCATGCCTTTGTAATTATACATTTGTTAATATAATTTGTTGCATATGTATTGTAAGGGGGCATGCCTCTTTTTACCCCATCTTTGATGCCAGATCATGTATGTCCTCAAGACTCATTTGATGATGTCAGTAGTGGACATGTGAGTTTTTAATTTAATAAATAAATTGCATGAAATTTATAAATTTAAATGAGATTTAATGTAATATGAAATTATGTACATTGATATAACTTTCTCTTGAATATATATAGGGGTTTGCACATCCTAGTGAGCATCCTAATAGTCAGTCTTCAAACCGCATTGTGAGGAGATGTCATGATGATAGTCCTACACCTGATGATTTATAGTTTTTTATATTATAGATTATTTGATCTAAACTTTCATCCAGAGAGATTATTTGATCTAGACTTTCATCCAGATTATGCATGTTTTTAGTATGTTATTTGATCTAGACTTTCATCCGGATTATACATGTTTTTGTTATTTTTTATTTGATCTAGACTTTCATCTAGATTATACATGTTTGATGATTGACCTACATATATATGTTAGATTATGTTGGATTATGTTCTTTTACATGTTAGAATATGTTAGATTATGTTTGATAATGTTCTATTATGTTGCATTGTGTTTGATTATGTTAGATTACGTTGGATAATGTTGGTTTATGAAATTGATGTATGCATATGTGGTTAATTTGTTCTATGCAAGTTAGGGTTTGAGTTTGAGTTTGAGTTAGAATAAGAATTAGAGCTAGAGTTAGGGTAAAATTTAAACTTGACAAGTTAAATGAAAGATTAAAAGTAATATATAATTAGTTACAAGTCCTAATTTCATCCCCTTAAGACAAGTGTTCAAATTTCTTCCCCTCAAGGCACATGTCCTAATTAGTTGCATATAAGTTCCTAATTTCTATAATTAGTTACAAATCATAATTTAAACTTAACAAATTAAATGAAAGAGTAAGAGTAAGAGTAATATATAATTAGTTACAAGTCCTAATTTCATCCCCTTAAGTCAAGTGTTTGAATTTCTTCCCCTCAAGCCACATGTCCTAATTAGTTGCATATAAGTTCCTAATTTCTATAATTAGTTACAAATTGCAATTTAAACTTGAAAAGTTAAATGAAAGTGTAAAAGTAATATATAATTAGTTACAAGTCCTAACTTCATCCCCTTAAGACAAGTGTTCGAATTTCTTCCCCTGAAGGCACATGTCCTAATTAGTTGCATATAAGTTCCTAATTTCTATAATTAGTTACAAATCACAATTTAAACTTGACAAGTTAAATGAAAGAGTAAAAGTAATATATAATTAGTTACAAGTCCTAATTTCATCCCCTTAAGACAAGTGTTCGAATATCTTCCCCTCAAGGCAAATTTTCTAATTAGTTGCATATTATTTCTCAATTTCTATAATTAGTTACAAATAACAATTTAAATTTAACAAGTTAAATGAAAGAGTAAAAGTAATATATAATTAGTTCAACCAAATTAAAAATTAAAAATGATCAAGTTCAACCAAATTTCAAATTTCAAATAGTTCAAGTTGTTTCAAATTACATGTTGTTTCTAGCTCATATCAAGTGGTTCAACTCGTTGCTAGATAACATTTAATATTTTCTCATGATCATCAATATTGAGCCTCCACTTACATATTCTAGGTCCTTTGACTAGATGAAGAGTTAGACCAATGGCAATAACATGGTTACTATACTGATATACCTTATTTTTAGGTTGATAATTAGTGAAATGAATTTCATTCTTAAGTACTCTACTTTGCTTCAAATACGTTCCTTGTACAACAACAAAACCTGCATACACATGTAAAAAATAACACATAGAATAAGTCAATATATATAAAACATAGATGTACATAAATAAATAAAAGTCAAATAAGTCAAAAATTTGAATTCATAAAAAAGCATTGGTGTACATACATAATTCAACTATATACTAACATGTGGGACACATAATAGCTAACACCTTCTACATTTTTAGATTCTGACATGACTGCAAAAATATGGCCTACACAAAGTATATGTATATAAATTCCATGTGTCATGTACATGAGTATATATATTAAATAAATTAACCAAAATTATGAAACAAATACACTTGTACATGTATATACATACATACCAACTTTGATCAATCCTGAAATATGGTTGTAATCACTAGAAACCAGTGGAATATCATCATAGTTTTCATCTTTAAAATTATTCATATTGATAACATCTAGTGGCACCAAAGTCCATCCACCCACATATCCACGTTCTTGATTAATGCAACCATCATAGTTTTCATCAATGCAATCAAGACAAAAACATGAGTATTCTCTTGTGTACAATGACCACACATTTCTATTTGTACTCATAATTAAATACAAAGATTGTGTCTTCTCTACCCTCTTGCATGTATGCATTGATCTTCTATTGACACTTGAATGTAAGGTCCATACACACATATAAAAAATAAGTTTTAAACATGTGTGTACATAATAACGTATTAAATATAAATTTGATTCAATTAAATAATATTCAAATTAATTAATACCTGATACCTCCCAAAACACTCTGAATGGTATGACTCTATCTACTTGTGATGACGTGTTATCTATATTTGTTGGCATAGTAAAATGTGTTTTGCACCACTCAACTACATCATGAGCATTATTAATGTGATATCCTTTATAGTCCATTTGATACTTTTTGAAAGCACATTTGATACAAGCTCCTGCACCATCATGCTCACCCTTTCCATATCCACTCTTGAAAAACTCCAAATGTGTGGTATATTAAGGTATCGATGAAATCTACATAATGCATAAAATGGTCTAAGCTGATTTAAATGTTGTTGCACATCCATCTAACCATACACAATGTTTTTCCATTTTTATGCCTTTATTTTTCAAATATTAAAATAATGTTCCACAAAATGTGTGTCGTGTTCTTTGTCATCACTAATGTAAAAGTGATACTCTTTTTTAATAACTCGTGCTTGATCTATACTTTCTACACCATCCAAATCAATTTGTGCATGTTGATAAGACACTTAAACCATAATAGTAACCTGCTCTGTAAAGTTGTATTTTGCTTTAAGTTATTTTTTAGAAATGAAAGAGTAATTCTCTACAAAGTCAACAACAGATAAAATTGTTCCAAGTGGTAAAGTTTCTCTTAGTGTTTGAAATTGTTCTGCTTGTCACTTACGAAAATTTACAAAAATAGTAACCTGCTCTATAAAGTTGTATTCTGCTTTAAGTTGTTTTTTAGAAATGAAAGAGTAATTCTCTACAAAGTCAACAACAGATAAAAAAATTTTGAGTGGGAAAGTTTCTCTTAGTGTTTGAAATTGTTCTACTTGTGACATATATATGGTTGAATCAATTTACAAAATTGACATAAATTCTCCAATAGGTATGTCATCCTCTACATATTCCAACCTTGGTGATTCTTTTCCAACTTTTGTTTTTGACTTTATGTATTTATATCTCTTACATTTTACCATCCTCGTCATATTAGTATCTTCATCTCTCAAAGGAAATTCAGTCAGGTTACCACATGTTTTACAAGTTTCTCTTATGCAATCTATTTCACCTATTACATGATCATTTGGTTTGTTACATAAGAATGATGTTATGAATTGACTCAGTTGTTTATGAAAAGAATTTTGAGAACCACCACTTTCTTCTATCGTCTTTCAGAACCCTTGATATTAAAAATCAAATTCGATATGATATCAACAACAACATATTTCAAAAGGTCTATTTATCTTCACAATATAGGGTTTCAATATTTCAAACATTGTTTGTCCAATCTTTGTGTCATGATTTAAATCACAAAATGAGAGATACAATTCATGTTGTATGAAATCCAACCAATTTTTTATGTGTTGAAGATACTCCTTAGGCCCAATCCTTTGCTTGATGGTATCTCTTCCTTTTGGTGAAGGATGAGTATTATCAATCCAAAATTGAATGACTAAGTTCTTAACCATTTCCACAATCCCATCATATTGAAAAACTCTACACGTTAGTGCCCAATTTCCTTCTAATGTACTATCATCCATATTTTTTCTCCTTTTCAGATAATGTAATATTATCTTTCGAATATACCCAATATGAGATGGTAGTGAAGAGATCATCTTTTTTGCCATAATTTCTTATTTAAAATAGATGTCAATATCACTCTTCATACAATGGATTTATCTATAGATCTAGTTTTTTTCCTAATGGAATGTAACCCTTCCTTAATAATTTCAACCATATCTTTTTTTAGTTTAGCAGTCTTCCTCTTTTTTATACTTGTATCTATACTCAATAGTTTCAATGACTCTTTTAATTCATCTTTAAGAAGTGAAATTCACAATAGTTGAGTTTTCTCCACCGTATCAAGATTCTCAAATTGTACAATTATTTAGATTTAGACTTTTTATTCAATTTCCTCTTCATAGTATGTGTAGGTTGACTAGCATATTCTCTCAATTTTTCGACATCCATTTCAATTAAATGATCTATGTTTCTATGATTAATTTTTCTCTTCAAACTTTGAGCTAGATTAACATTTTTATTTTTTGTTTGATCTTGGGCTGCAATAAAAATTAAAATAAAGGTCCTTAAGATACAACTTATTTTTAGGGGACATATGTATATAGACATAACAAGTGAACTATTAAATACAATTTTATCTAACCTTCAGATGATCCTTCTTTGATATCCATTACTTCATCTTCAATTTCCTCATGTCCAACATTTTCATCATCTACTATTGCATGTGCATGATCTATAACAAATAAAATCAAGGAATTTTGTAAGGGGATTTGTCTCTAAAATTAAAAATCAAAGGTATATAGTTTTCCTAGACCTATAAATCTAGAGAGAGATTGTACTTGCGAGAGATTTGTGCATACATACCTATTTGAACTTGGGATGAACCTTCTCCAACCTCAGTAGGTTGTCTTCATTGACTACATCCTAAATAAATTCATAATTTAAAAGACCATAATTAAAATTAACCCTAATTCTATATATTCATAATTTAAAAACCATAATGAAATAAACCCTAATCCTAAATATTCATAATTCAATGAACCCTTGAGATTAAGTTAATAGTAACCCTAAGCTAATATTTACCATATTCCTAATTGGATAAACCCTAATCCTAACTATATGTACAAAAAGTCTAGAATACAACTATACAGTATATGTTAAATATGCATTAGAAAAAAGATTGCACATGTGTACCTTGCCTCCTATAGTATGCTACTAAATTTTTTTGATGATTTCATCTTCTTGTTCATGAGTTCTTCTTTGGGCATATTTGCTTGCTCTTGTATTTTTATTGCCCATGTCGTAAATTCTTCTTCAAAAGTTCAAAAATAGAAAGTTGCAAAATATTTCCTCCCTCCAATTTAAGTGTGAATTATCTAATTGGATTTTAATTTTAAAATTTAAAAAATATATATATATATAATTTATATGACAAGTTTTATAAACAAAATAAACCCCTAAAAGCCAACAGGAGTTTCGATAGAAACTACCTAGGGCCAGTTAACCACATGCATGACCCCTTTCTTAGTTTTGATAGAAACTTTATTATTTATTTTCTATCAAAAGTAATGATTTTAGTTTCGATAGAAACTTAGTTTCTATTGAAACCAAAAAAATTATATGTCTTCCCCAAATGTTAGAAGATATTCAGTGTTTTTATGGCTTCTAGGCTCAATTACCAAGTTTAGATGGAGCACTAAAGACATGTCATTTTGCATGATAGAAGTATTCTAAACGAGCTTTCAAATGAATTTGAATTTGATAAATTTTGAAATTTGTAGGTATACATTTTTTTACATGAATTGAATAGAGGTTCGTTGTAAAAAATAAACCTCTATATTGGATGTTCATGGAAAAATAGTAACTAAGACTTTTTTTTTTTTGAAAAGTAGCTATAGTCTATGTAGTTGAGTCATCTTTCAATCAAAAAAACAAATTTTGAAATCTAGCAAATATATAATAACTTACATGTGTCAAAAGCCACATATGTCCAAATTATTGTTATGTCAACTTTAAACACCGATAAAATAGGAAATACTAAGTATAAAGACACTAGACCACCTCCACGGTTTTGGTATGGATGTTAGCAAACTAAATCTAAAAGAATCGAATTGATATATATTTTAGAAAAGAAAAAAAAAAAGTTATGTGTGTCAAAAGTAGCATCACTCTTTCAAAATAAAGTTTTTGATAACATACCAATTTTGTGGGAGAAAAAATAATTTAATAAAATCAATTCAAAATTATTCAAAAAAATACATTTAGAATCTAGATAAAAAAATCCTAGAAAACTCTAATTTACTTCATCTTCAAATTCCTAACCGTTAAATGGTAATGTGCATTTGAAAGTGATTTTTTTCTCAAAAATTCATAGTTCAATGTCAGTTTAGGCAAAAAAGTGTAGCCCACTATTGTGGGTTCACCCCTAAGTTAGAAATACAGTCTTAACATCTATTTGATATACCTAGAATTTCTTATGAGTTGCATATTCCAATAAAGTTTTGACTCCTTCCAATCTAGCTACAGATACAAAGGCCTCACCATAATCAATTCCTTCTTCTTGAGCATAACCTTAACAAATCAATCTAGCCTAGTTCCTCACAAGATCTCCATTCTCATTTAGTTTATTTATGAAAATCTAGTTTGTTTCAATTACATTCTTGTCTATGAGTTTTGAAACCAATGTCGATGTATTGTTTTTCTCAATTTGATCTACCTCTTCATTCATAGCACTTATCCAATCTTCATTATCAAGTGTAGCTTTCATGGTTCTTGGCTCAAATTCAACAATTAAAAATGTACTATCCTTCTACTTACTTCTTCTCATGACTCTAGCACTTTTTCCTCCAATTATTTATTTAGGTGAATGGTTCCTTCTTACATAGTTTTCTAAGATAGATTCAGTTCTATGATCTCCATCATTATCTTCACTTGATTTGGGCTCAAAATCTTGCTTGGGTTGTTTTATATGTGGCTCACTTAATGTAGATTGAAACTTGGTATCTCTCTATCATTTCTTAGGCATTACACTAGTACGTCTTCATATACATAAAAACTTGTTGTAATCATCAAGTTATTTTTTCCTCTCCTCATCATTCTTATCTACCAACTCATCAAATCTAACATTTGTAGTTTCAATCATTTTGTCAGTAGTTCTATTCAACCATTTGTAATCCTTTCTATTAGTAGAATAACCAAGGAATATACATTCATCACCTTTAGAATGAAATTTTCCATTCCTTAAATCTTTATGACTATAAGATCTACTTGCAAATATCTTGAGATGGCTTACATTTAGTGTATGACCATACCAGAGTTCATAAGGTTTCATATTTGTTCCTTTCTTCAGTTGATGTTAACTAAGAGTATATATTGTAGTTCTTATGGCTTCTCTCCATAATATTTGTGCAACTTCCTTTCTAATTAGTTGTGCTCTATCACAATCATCAATCAATCTATACCTTCCCTCAACAATCTCATTTTTTTGTGGTGTCCTCAGTGCAGATAGTTAAATCTTGATTTCATGCTTAGCACAAAAAATTAGTGAATTCAATAGAAATAAAATCACCACCTATATCATATCTCATACATTTTAACAATTTACTTGTTTCTTTCTCAAATCTAGATTTATACCACTTGGACATATCAAAGCATGTGACTTTAACTTCACAAACCTAATAATCATTATCCTAGAATAATCATTAAAAAACAATAGGAAATATATGTCTCCGCAATAGCTTCAACTCTCATTGGTCCACATTAATCAATATGAACTAATTCTAGAATACCATTATAAGTATGTGTCTTGCTTGAAAAAATAGAACTAGTCATCTTATCAAGTTGAGATTTTTGCACATAAAATTATTAGGTTTATGAAGATTTGGTAACCCTCTCACTCTCTTCTTTCTAGTGACTTTGACCATATTTTCAAAGTTAACATGAAATAGTCTCATATGCTACAACCACACATCTTCAACTTTTTCAAACATTTATGTATTAATTGTAGGATCTAGGTGAAACATATTACCTTTTTTTTTCTCTCTACTACTAATCATATTTCCATCATCAACATAGATCTTTACTTTCCTATTATGAAACTCTAGCATATGACATGTATTATTCAATTGAGAAACACTTATTAGATTATACTTTAGTACTTGAACCAAACATGCATCATTACATCTAGTTTTATCATTTAATATAAACGATCCTCTACCTTTCACAAGACATGGAACATAATTTTTAAGTTTAATAGTCCCACCATCATATTCATCAAGTTTATTAAACCTGTTAATATCACCAATCATGTGATGTGAACATCCACCATCAATAATCCATGTGTCATTCTTAATAACATGAGAAATAAGAGATTTTCCTTCCTCGTGCCTTTCCTCATTAAAAATGTATTTTCCTTCTACTTACTTCTTTTCATGACTCTAGCACTTTTTTGTCCAATTATTTATTCAGGTGAATGGTTCCTTCTTACATAGTTTTCTAGGATAGGTTCAGTTCTATGATCTACATCATTATCTTCACTTGATTTGGGCTCATTATCCTACTTGGGTTGTTTTATATGTGGCTCACTTAATGTTGACTGAAACTTGGTATCTCTTTGTTGTTTCTTAGGCATTACACTAGTACATCTTCATATACATAAATACTTTTTGTAATCATCATGTTATTTTTCCCTCTCCTCATCATTCTTATCTACCAACTCATCAAATCTAACATTTGCAATTTCAATCATTTTGTTAGTAGTTCTGTTCAAATATTTGTAAGCCTTTCTCTTAGTAAAATAACCAAGGAATATACATTCATCACCTTTAGAATGAAATTTTCCATTCCTTAAATCTTTATGAATATAAGATCTACTCCTAGATATCTTGAGATGGCTTACATTTAGTGTATGACCATACCAGAGTTCATAAGGTTTCTTATTTGTTCCTTACTTTAGTTGACATTGACTAAGAGTATATACTACAATTCTTATGGCTTCTCTCCATAATATTTGTACAACTTCCTTTCTAATTAGTTGTGTTCTATCACAATCAACAATCAATTTATTCCTTCTCTCAACAATCTCATTTTATTGTGGTATCCTCAGTGCAGATAGCTATATCTTGATTCCATGCTCAGCAAAAAAGTTAGTGAATTCAATAGAAATAAAATCACCACCTATATCATATCTCAGACATTTTAACAATTCAATTGTTTCTTTCTCAAATCTAGATTTATACCACTTGGACATATCAAAGCATGTGACTTTAACTTCACAAACCTAATAATCATTATCCTAGAATAATCATTAAAAAATAGTATGAAATATATGTCTCCACAATAGCTTCAACTCTCATTGGTCCACATTAATCAATGTGAACTAATTCTAGAATACCATTATAAGTATGTGTTTTGCTTGAAAAAATAGAATTAGTCATTGTATTGAGTTGACATTTTTTGCACATAACATTCTTAGGTTTATGAAGATTTGGTAACCCTCTCACTCTCTTCTTTTTAGTGACTTTGACCATATTTTCAAAGTTAACATGAAATATTCTTGTATGCTACAACCACGCATCTTCAACTTTTTCAAACAGATATGTATTAATTGTAGGATCTAGGTGAAACATATTACCTTTATTTTTCTCTCTACTACTAATCATATTTCCATCATCAACATAGATCTTTACTTTCCTATTATGAAACTCTAGCATATGACATGTGTTATTCAATTGAGAAACACTCATTAGATTATACTTTAGTACTTGAACCAAACATGCATCATTGTATCTAGTTTTAAAATTTAACAGAAATGATCCTCTACCTTTCACAAGACATGGAATATCATTTTCAAGTTTAATAGTTCCAACATCATATTCATCAAGTTTATTAAACTTTTTAATATCACCAATCATGTAATGTGAACATCCACCATCAATAATCCCTGTGTCAGTCTTAATAACATGAGAAATGAGAGATTTTCCTTCCTCGTGTCTTTCCTCATTAGGTACTTCTTTAACAACATATACCACTTCTACTCATTTGTCATCATCAATGTCTAACTCAGTGTGCTCCTCCTCAACAATATAGCATGGTTTCTCCCTTTTTCCTTGTATTCCTTATTCTTTTTATAATTGTGCTCCTTTTCATTTTTGTCACTCATATTCATATTAGGACATATAGTAGCAAAATGACCTACCTTTTGTGTTAAAAATATACAAGATGTAATTTATCTTTGAATTGAAATTTTCCTCCTGATAACCCCCTTGCAAGCAATGCTTTGATCTCATCCATGTCATCCTCTAAATCTAAATCACTTTCATCCTTATTGCTCTTTTATTTCTTTGAACTTCCAATGGTTAGTGGAGTCTTGAAAGCATTCCCAATTGTAGGAACACCATTATCAAATTACTTAATTCAAATGCAGTCAAACAACCAACCAAACCATCAAGTGTTAGATCACTACCAAGAATAACTCTAAATTCTTGAATTATAGATACTCTTATAGCATACATAGGCAAGAGATTTTGTAAGGAATTTACTTATAACTTCTTCATTGTTGATGACTCCTCCTAAAACATTGATAGCACTCACCACTTCTTTTATTCAATTCACATACTGGACTATGTTATCACCTTCTTCATCCTCATATCATCATACTTTTCTCTTAATATTTATACTTTATCTCTCAATACATTCTAATCTCCACCATGCATAAGTATCATCTATCCCACATTTCTTCAATTGTAGCACAATTTTTGACATCATAAAACTTGACATCATTTAGTGGAGATGCAATATCAATCATCATATTGGTGTGTTCTTTCTTCTTGTTCATCTCCTCATCTATCATAGGATGGTTTGGAGTAGTGTTTTGATGGTCCAAGTAGCATAGGGTATTGTCTCCAATCCCAAATAGATGTATCCTAATTCTTTTTTTCAATGAAATAAATTCTCCATGGTCATCTTTGGTACCTCTCTCTTATATATTTTTAGATCTTTAGATCAATTCCTTTCAAAATTCTTCCTTCTAGCACTCTTCTCTTATACCAATTGTTAGATAACTGAGAGGGAGTGGGGTGTGCGTGAATCAATTATAACTAATTATCTTGCATGCGTTATAACTTAAAATTCTTTAACTTTTAGATTAATAACTCAATAACAACATTAAGAAACATTATTCCAACTAATTTAATCTTTGCATCAAACATTATAATTTACTTTTCCTTAACAATGTGTACTAGAGTAATCATCTAGCTTATACCAAGTTGCAACAATAAATAGTCAATATGAAATAAAATTTCAATACAAGAAGCATTCACACATTTGACACAAGTATTTAACATGGAAACCCCATAAAGGAAAAACCACGTAGGAACTAACAACCCAAATAGTTTCACTCTTTTGAAGTGAGCTATGTAAGGCTATGTGCACATTGTTAGTGTGAACTTGTTGGAGGGTTTTCAACAAAGATCGTCTAGACCTTACCACTCTTTAAAATTTATAAAGAGTGGAATTCTCTAAAGGATTTATAAAACATTTAAAATGATTCTACAATTTAGGATTTCAAAGACTCGTCAAGTCCACTTGGTTAAGATAATTTTCTTCTATAATAGTAAGAAAATAACGGTTAAAAGATGTGTTACATTTTAGCACTACCTTGCTTGGTCCAATATCTACATTACTCTATCTCTTCCTTTTGATCCCTTTTGGACTGATTCACACAGTCACACTTCAACTTAGCACTTCCTCTGCTTGATCTTCATAATACTATTCTTCTAGGTTCACCTTTTGTCTTTCTTCTTCTTCAATAAATTGATCAATACCTCAACATTAGAAATAAGAAACATCTTGTTCGTCTCCTTATATGGATAAAAAAATTCATTCCATAATCTTCTATATTTTTCCACTTAATCGTGATCATCAAATCTTCATCAATTTCAAATCCAATGACTCTAGATTCTCATGCAAAATAACTATTCCTTGAACTTTGTGCTTCATTTAAAATTGTTAATTATCCTTCATTAGATCTTCTTTGAATTTCTCTAGTCATTGATCTCATAACTAACTTTTTCCTTATGCTTGAAAATTCTCAAACATTCTTAATTTTCATCAAATATCGGCCTCAAATTAAATAGTTTCTAAACTTATTCTTCACATTCATACTTGGTGAACACTCCAAATTTCTTGGCCAATACTTGACTTAGTTAACATAGAAATTACTTAGTTAACACTAAACTTCAACACTCCTTTTCTAGACACATAGTGACAACTATAGTAGCTTAGTTAATACTATGTTCCTTCATTCACTGACTAAAGTTTCTTGTATATATACAATCTTCAACACTACATAATTTGATTAATTGTAAAATAATCAAACCAATATTATATTATCAGAGTGTAACTCATTCAAGTGTCCATTGAATACCATACACTTATCAACACTCTAACTCATCATACATTCTTCAAATCTTCTTCATCAATCAAATGATATGGAACCTACTGCATTAACATAATATCTAACCAATTAAGGCTTGACATCAATGAAAACATAAAAATGGATATGAATCTTTTACATACATTAACATGATTATCAGTTGGGGCTAACATCGATGCTACATCTTGAAAAATTTTATGAACCTAATATATCTTATCATGATGAACTTGAAGATCTTTAGGTAAATACCTAGATTAGCCAAAATCTTCAAGAAAATACCCAGAGTAGCCAAAATAACATTCATATAATCAACTTGGATGAGAATTCAAAAGATGTTGATGGTTTTGTTAGCATGAATGTTCTTGGTATTCCTTTGGGAAAGTATCCTAAGATTTTCTAGAGCACGTGGTAGATTGTTAGCATGATCTATATGTTGCATTCATGATTGTGTTTGTCATTAATATCAACATAGCAGCATTTTTGTGAGGAGTGACATAATAGAAGATAGAGAACAAGGTCATACAAATAGATTATTGATGATCACATCAAGTTTGGTTAAGGACATGTTCTACACTATGTCTTGATGATGTGGTTAAATGTGCATGAAGTAAGTCGAAGACATGCAAAAGTATGCTTGATTTATAGATAATAGTATACAAATAGAGTTCCTAAGAAGTAGTTTCTCATGAATGGATTGTATCTCCTCATAGAGATAGAATATTGATATGTGAAGTTAGATAATGATAGTAGATAGTTTGATGATGATGTCAATGAGTGTATAAGGTCTGAGGTAACACATGTGAGAAGTTGTGAAGACTATAAGCTCAAAATGTTGTGTAATTGTAATATAATTAATTATCTTAATGTATTCCTATTAAAATTACTTGGGAAAGCCTCAAGGATAACTAAAGGAATTTTTCTAAGGACATGTTATAAAGGAAGGCATTTTCTTGATTGTAATTGTCCATTATGATTGAGATCAAATGAGCAAGAGAAGATTATTTGGTAAATGTGAGTAAGTGATCCAAGGGATTATTGGATGCAAAATTGGTGATCTGGTATCAAGATCAAAACAAGAAGGGATGTCTAGTTAACAAGATAGAGGAAGAGGAAGTACAAGTATAGTTCATTTCTATTATTCTACAAGGAATAATATAGAAATCAATTGGATAGCGAGTTCACTGGTCTTGCCTCTGAAGATATTTGGACAATGGGTCCATCTACCTTCTACAACTCCTAATAGGGTTAGCATGACTCCTAATAGGGTTGGAATATCCTAAAAGGGATTCCAAGTCTCCTAATAGGGACTAATATGTACTAAATGTATTTCATTGACTCCTAATAGGGTCCATCCTCTAACAAAGAACATTTATATTAGTACATCATTTTGTGGGCACCATCCCCACTAAGGTTTTGCCTCTAATCAAGGGTTTCCCTAGTTAACATGTATGGTGTTATTGTGTATGATTATCTTGTTATGGTTGTTGATTATATTTCTCATATGGTAAAGGATTAGTAAGGATGATAATTATTATAATAGTTGGATAACTGGTTCAGCCCCCACCCCTCAATTACATTGGTGGACTTTACTTTCTAACAATTGGTATCAGACCATCAAGTCCTTGAAGATAAATCTTAATAGCTTTAGGAGATCAATGGAAGGTCATTTCAAGAAGTTCCTAAGTTTGATGGAGTTATCTATGATATATAGAAGGAGAAGATGAAGACTCATTTTCTATGTATGGTTTCAACATATTGGCTTTTGAAAAATAATGATAAAGCAATCGTAGAAGAAAGCAAGCTCGAGGAATGCATTGAAGTAGAAATAGATTCATTTATGTTTAATATGTGAGCCAAAGAAGCATTACTAACACCTCTTCCTGAAAATGAATACAGTCAAGTAAGATCTTTAGTAAAATCTCATAAGATTTGGAAAGCTTTAGACAATACTTTTGAAGGAGATAAGAATGCTAAAAGAGTAAGATTGAAGAATTAGATATGTTTGTTTCAAGATGCTAAAATGATGGAACATGAGTATGTGAGAAGCTATATTGGTAGGATATTTAAGGAAAGAGTTTAGAGTGAAAGTGATTATGAGTTAGGATTTGTGCCTATATAAGAAGAGAATTCTTGATGGAGTAATTGTTAGAGTTGGTAACAATGCAACTTGTCATATCACGGAGATAGTATCTATTACTCTTCATGGAAAGACTAACATTGATGATGTTTATCTTCTTGATGGTTTGAAGCATAAGTTGTTGAGTGTTGGATAATTGGTTGACAAAAGATATCAGTTGCAGTTTACAAAGAAGACTTGCATTATCAAAGACAAGGATGGTAAGCTAATTAGAATAGGTACAAGATCCAGAGATAATGTGTTTCAATTGAATCCTACTAAGATGACTTGTTTGGTTGCAAAAGTGGATAACAGTTGGTTGTGGCATAGAAGGTTTTGTCATATAAACTTTGATAACATTTTGAAGGCTAGTAGTAAATTTGCAGTCAAATATTTTCCTAGAATCATAAAGCTAATTAATGTTGTTTACAAGGTATCATGGCTAAGGAGAACTAGGTTTCTTTTCCCAGCAAGAAGTTCACTACTACTGAGAAGTTAGAGATTATTCATACATACTTGAGTGGCCTACTAGAATGATGCAGGAGCATCCTGGGTACAAGGGCAATCTTGCATCACCCAAAAATATTTTATTTTTAGTCTTTTTCCATTTTAATAAGGACTAGTAGACAGGGTGGCTATTATTTATGGGAACTTACTATTTTTACTAAGTTTTTCATACGAGCTTGGAATGTTCTCATTTTCTATAGGAAGGTTCATTTTAGAGTCGTAAGCCTACCATTAAAATATCATTGCTCAAGCATTAGTATCAGAGAAGTTATTACAAATTTTCAGTGGAGAAATTTGTAGAAAAATCTTCAAGCTCACTGTTGAAGGCCTTAGAGTGCTCAGATGAGGTTTGGATACTCAATGAAAGGGTGGTAGCACAACTTCAATCTTATAGATCAGGAGTTGGTGTTTCTGAAAAGTGGTTATAATAGCCAATTGAAGCAACAATTCGTGAGTTATGGCCTTCAAAAGTTGGGCTACCAAGATTTCTAAAATAATTTATCAAAGATGTATTTGGCTTACTCTATTTGTATTGTTAGGGCTTTCGGCCCTAGGTATTAATTTTGAGCATCTAGAACCTTCTCGGGCAGCATAAAACTACCTATTTAAGAAAGACCCAAACATTGTCTAGGATAGCTCTAGGTGATAGTTTGCAACCTGTTTTGTAGATTATTATAATGAAGGCACCCATGTGGGTTAGCATATTGTATTTATGAATTCTATAATTTTGCATTTGTGGTGCAAATAAGAAGTCCATTTTTTTCCTCGCATTTTCTATTGTTTCTATGTTTCTGTTATGGCTTTATGGTATTAAGGGGAATTCCCTCCATCATAGAACAAGATGATTCTATGGAGAAAGGCCTTTTTATGATTTTTGTTCATGATTTCAATAGAATGGTGCGAGTAACATTTCTTCAAGAAAAGTCTCAGGCATTTGAAAAGTTTAAGATATTTAAGAATAGAGTTGAGAATGAATCTGGTGTAAAGATTAAATGTTTGAGATTGGATAGAGGTGGAGAGTTTACTTCTAGAGGGTTTAACATGTTTTGTGAAAAAAATGGAATTAAGAGATAGTTGCCATCACCCAAGACTCTTGAGAAAAATGGTATAGCAAAATGAAGGAACAAATTTGTATCAGAGGAAACAAGAGCAATGATGTATATAAGACATTTTAGAGGAAAGCAATCCATACAAAAGTATATGTAGTATAAATAGAGTGTGGATTAGAAAATGTACAAACAAGAGTCCTTATGAATTATGGTTTGGTCATACACCCTCAATAAAGTATTTTAGAATTTTTGGAAGTAAATCTTACATAAAGAGAGATGACAATATTGGTAAGTTTGATCCAAGAAGTGATGAAGGTATGTTTCATGTTTATTCATTGAAAAAAAATCTTATAGATGTTTTAATCAAAGAATTAAGATGATTGTTAAGTTTGAAAATGTGAAAGTGGATAAAAAGTTTGGAGTTAAAGAGAGAATGATGGATTATAATTTTGATGAAGAAGAAAATAATCTTAGATTTGCTAGTGAGAATGTAGAAGTTTTCTTAGAGACTAACAATTATTTGTAGAATGATGTACAAATTGTTGAGAAAAGAGAAGAATAGAGAACATAACCAAGAGAAGAGATAAGACTTGAGATAACAACTCCTACACCAAAAGGAATTTGGAAGAAAACCACCCTATACAACTAGTTATTGGAAGAAAAGACAAAGGAGTAATGAAAAGAAATAGAATGTATAAGGAATCATGTTTGATTTCTTAAGTCAAAGCTAAAAGCACGGATGAGGCATACAAGGATGATCATTGGATTCAAGAAATGAAGGAAGAACTAGATCATATTGTGAAGAATGAGACATGGGAATCGGTTCCTAGACCTAAACATAAGAATGTTATAGGAACTAAATGGGTATTTAGAAATAAGATTAATGAACAAGGTGAAGTTGTGAGAAACAAAGCTAAATTGGTATGCAAAAGATATTCACAACAAGGAGGTATATATTATGAAGAAACATTTTCCCCTATAGCTAGAATGAAAGTAGTGAGAATGTTCTTGGCTTATGCAACAAATAAGAAGTTTAAAGTGTATCATATGGATGTTAAGTTGGCATTTCTAAATAGATAACTTGAAGAGAAGTCTATATTGAGAATCTTGAAGGATTTCCTTTGATAGAAGAAAAGGATATGGTATGTTGATTGAAGAAAGTGCTGTATGGTCTGAAGAAAGCACCTAGAACCTAGTATTCAAGGTTGGATAAATATTTGGCATAATTGGGATTTGATAAAGGTACTGTACATAGTAACTTATATTTGAAATAAATTGAGAATAGTTTTTTTGTCAAAGTGATTTTTGTTATTGACATAATCTTTGGAGGTAGTGATGAAGCAAGTGATAAGTTTGTTGAAGAGATGAAGGATGAGCTTCGGATAAATATGATTGGTGAGATGAAGTTTTCTTGGGTTTATAGATTGTACAAAATAGAGGTTATATTTTCATATCACAAGCTAAGTACTTGAAAGACTTATTGAAAATATATGGCTTAGAAAGTTGTAATCTTGTTGGTACACCTATGATAACTAGTCATAAGTTATCTAGTAAAGATGAGACACCTGCGGTTAATTAGAAGAGGTATAGATCTTTGATTGGAGGTTTGCAATATCCAACTCACACTAGGCCATGTTAGATTGTGGTGACTAATTAGGAAAGTATTGTACATACTTCATAAATTCTTTGGGGCTCAGGGCATCACCCCGAAAAAAAATTTGGGCTCTATTTTATCAAGATTTTGGGCCAATATGTAATTATTAATTATAACCCTAAAGTGGTGAAAATACTTGTATAAAAGAGCTTAGGGTTAGGGATTGTTTCATAGTTGTGATGCAAAATTGGTTCTAGTGGCAGTATTGAGCTATAAGGGATTACGGATTGTAATCAGGTTATAATCATTGGATCATAATAATATCAAACTTGTTGTTGGGTGGATGTAGCCCAAGGATTGGGTGAACCACATTAAATCTTGGTCCCTTGTGTTCTTTTCTGTGTCATCTATTATTTTTCTATTATTGGCTATATTTTCATGTAATTATTATTTATGTTCGTGCTTTAATCCTAACAAGTGGTATTAGAGCGAGTTTGTCTTTTTCAGTTATCCTCTATAAGAAAGTCTCACGATTGAGTGGGAGTCTCATAGTTGAGTGAGAGCGACGGCAGATGAGGGTAAGCTGAGGGTTGACAAGTTTAATGGGCAAAACTTCCAATTATGGAAGATGAAAATGGAAGACTATCTCTATCAGAAGGATTTATGGAAGCCGTTGGAAAGAAAAGCCAAGAATCAGGGATCTATGTCAAATGATGAATGGGATCTTTTGGATAGAAAGGCTCTTGAAGTATTTGATTATGCTTGGCACCATTAGTGGCATTTAATATTACAAAAATGAAGACGAGAGAAGAATTGATGCAAACCCTAGCGAAACTATATGAAAAGCCCTCCACTTCAAACAGGGTATTTCTCATGAAGCATTTATTTAATATGAAAATGGTAGAAGTTGGATCTATTGCAGATCATTTAAATGAGTTTAATACTATTACTAGTCAATTATATTCTATGGGTATCAATTTTGAAGAAGAAATTAGGGCTCTCTTGATTTTGTGTTCTTTGCCTGAAAGCTGGAATGGCAAGTGGTAATGGCTATGAGTAATTTTGTTCCTAGATCTAGTACCGTAAAATATGATGATGTAATTAGTGTTGTTTTGAGTGAGGAAACTAGTAGGAAAAACTTAGGTGGATCTACATCAGGAAGTGCTTTGAATGCACAAAGTAGGGGTAGAATGACTTAGAGAGGAAGTAATTATGGAAAGCATGGGAAATCAAGAGGAAAGTCAAAGGGGAGGAGGTCTCAATCAAGAGGACTAAACGACTATTGGTACTGTGGGAAACCAGGGCATAAAAAGAAATATTGTTGGAATCGAAAGAAAAATGAAGGAAATAAACCAAATGGAGACAAGGAGGAAAATGTGGTAAGTAACAAATCTGAAGAGGATGCTTTGCTTCTATCTTTAGAAAGTGTTGATGATTCATGGGTTTTAGATTATAGTGCTTCATTTCATGCTACACCTCATAGAGGTTATTTCATTGATTATGTCCAAGGGGATTTTGGACTTGTTTATTTGGGGGATAATGAACCCTATCAGATTGTTGGAAAGGGAAAAATTAAGATTAAGTTGCAAAATGGGAATCATTGGCTACTACATGAGGTAAGACATGTTCCAAGGCTGAGTAGAAATTTAATTTCAACATGGCAACTCGGTGATGAGGGTTATGTAGTTACTTTTAATGATAAAAATTGGAAGGTTTCAAAAGGTTTCCTTATAGTAGCAAAAGGTATGAAAGTAGGCACCTTATATCCTTGTACAGGTCATATTGTTCCTTCTACTTTAATTATTTTAGAGAAAAATGAATGTTTAGGAACAATTGTTGTAGTTGAGCAAGGAGAACAAATAGCTGTTGTAGATTCTGATGCAGCATTGTGGCACAATAGACTTGGCACATAAGTGAGAAAGGCATGAAAGTAATTCATTCAAAGAAATTTTTACCAAGTCTGAAATGTGTTAATATGGATTTATGTGAAAGTTGTGTGTATGAAAAATAGAAGAGAGTGAGTTTTGTAAAGACGGGGAAGGAAAACAAAAAGGAGAAATTAGAGCTTGTGCATATAGATGTATGGGGACCAACTTAGTTATCTTCCCTTGGAGGCTCTCAATATTATGTTACATTTATTGATGATGCAACTAGAAAGGTATGGATTTATTTCCTTAGACAAAAATATGATATATTTCAAACTTTTAAGAAATGGAAATGCTTGGTTGAAAATGAGACTGGTAAGAAATTAAAATGCCTTAGATCTAATAATGGTGGTGAGTATTGCAGTCATGAATCTGAAGATTATTGCTCCACTAATGGTATTTGTAGATAGAAAACTATTCCAAGGACTCCACAGGAAAATGGAGTGGCTGAATGCATGAACAGGACTATAATGGAGCATGCAAGGAGTATGAGGTTGCATGTTGAGTTTCCCTTACACATGTGGGCAGAGGCTATCAATATTGTTGTATATTTGATTAATAGAGGTCCCTCTACTCCTTTGGATTGTGGTATTTCAAAAGAAGCATGGACTGGTAAGAAGGTGAGTTATTCATTTCTCAAAACCTTCTACTATGAAGCATTTGCTCACATAGATTCTATAAATAGAACCAAGCTAGAAGCTAAGTCAAAGAAATGTGTATTTTTTGGATATGGCATTAATGAATTTGGTTATAGTCTTTTAGATTTTGAAAATCATAAAATTTTAAGAAGCAGGGATGTCATATTCAATGAGAAAGTGTTGTACAAAGATTTGTTGCAGCAACATGAGAAGAAAGAAGATGATTATGTAGTGTTGGATGATACTCCACAAGATAATGTTCCAACCATTCCTCATGATGTGCAACAACCACAACAAAAAACACCACACACATCAATGAATGTTAGACGATCAACAAGGAAAATTAGACCTCCAGAAAGATTTTCTCCCTCTTTGTATTCTATTTTATTAACAGATGCTGATGAACCTGAATGTTATGATGAAGTTGTGTAGGTGGATACTAAGATTCAATGGGGGTCTGTAATAAAAGAAGAAATGGACTCTTTGTCAAAAAATAAGACTTGGGATTTATACAAATTGCCTGTAGGTAAAAGTGCTTTACAGAATAAGTGGGTTTACAAGTTGAAAGAGGAGGAAGGAGGTAAGAAAATATTTAAAGCCAGGTTAGTTGTGAAAGGATTTGCATAGAAAAAGGGCATTAATTTTGATGAGATATTTTCTCACGTTGTTAAGATGACTTCTATATGTACTGTTTTAAGTCTTGTGGCTACTAAAGATTTGCATTTAGAGCATCTTGATGTTAAAACATCCTTCCTTCATGGTGATTTGGATGAAGAGATATATGGCTTAGCCACAGGGATTTGCAGTCAAAGGTAAGGAGAACTTAGTGTGCAAATTGAAGAAAAGTTTATATGGCTTGAAACAGGCACCTTGGCAATGGTATCTGAAATTTGATAGTTTTATGCATAAGCATGGATATTGCAGGTGTCATTCAGATCATTGTGTTTATTTTAAGAGGTTGAATGATGAAAACTACATTATTTTATGTTTATATGTTGATGATATGCTTGTAGCTGGGTCTAACATGGATCATATTAAGGGGCTAAAATGCCAATTAGCACATGCATTTTCTATGAAGGATTTGGGGGAAACAAAAAAAATCCTTGATATGAAGATTTGTAGAGATAGGAAGAACAAAACGTTGATGCTATCTCAGGCTGATTATGTGGAGAACATGTTGCAATATTTATCTATATAGAATGATAAAGTTGTCATCACACCTTTACCTAGTCATTTGAAGTTAGTTAAGGAGATGTGTCCAAAGACTCAAGAAGAAGAGGATAAGATGTCCAAGACACCCTAGCTTCAGCTGAAGGAAGCTTGATGTATGCTATGGTATGTATTAGGCCAGATATTGCACATGCAGTGGGAGTTGTTAGCAAGTATATGATTCATCTAGGAATTGAGCATTGGAATGTGGTCAAATGGATTCTTAGATATTTGAGAGGAACATCCAATAAGTGTTTACACTTTGGGGGCTCTACTACTAATTTACAAGGCTATGTTGACTCAGATTTGGCAGGGGATATTTATACTAGGTAGAGTACTACAGGTTATGTCTTTATTATTGGTGGGGCAGTCGTGAGCTAGGTTTCTAGGTTACAAAAGGTTAATGCTTTATCCACTACAAAGGCAGAGTATGTAGCTGCTATAAAGGTAGCCAAGGAGATGATATGGTTTCAATTCTTCTTGGAAGAATTGGGACACCCTCAGAAGGATAATTATTTGTTTATTGATAGTCAAAGTGCCATTCATCTTGCAAAGAATTCAACTTTGTATTCAAAGACCAAACACATACAGTTGCGGTACCATTTCATTCAATCAAGTTTGGAGGATGTATAGTTAAAGCTGGAGAAGATACATACAAATGACAATCCAACAGATATGTTAACAAAGGTAGTAACAAGGGAGAATTTGAACTCCTCTTCAGCTTCGGTTGGTCTTCTAGACTAAACATGAATAAAAGAATAGCAGAGTCTAGGGTGGTTTGATCCAATGGGAGCCTCATGAAGTAGCAGCGTAGCTACAAGATTAGTCTCCAAGTGGGAGATTGTTGTTTAGTGTGGAGCCTAATCTATCCCCAAGTGGGAGATTTTTAGATTATGGTGACTAATTAGGAAAGTACTGTACATACTTCATAAAGTCTTTGGGGAAAAAAAAATTGGGCCTTATTTTATCAGGATTTTTTGCCGACATGTAATTATTAATTATAACCCTAAAGCAGTAAAAATACTTGTATAAAAGAGCTTAGGGTTAGGGATTATTTCATAGTTGTGATGAGAAATTGGTTCTTGCAGTAGTATTGAGCTATAAGGGATTATGGATTGTAATTAGGTTATAATCATTGGATCGTAATAATATTGAACTTGCTATTTGGCGGATGTAGCCCAGGGATTGGGTGAACCACATTAAATCTTGGTGCCTTGTGTTCTTTTCTATGTGATCTATTATTTTTCTATTATTGGTTATATTTGCATGTAATTTTTATTTATGTTCGTGGTTTAATCCTAATAGGCCAGATATAGAAAATGTAGTTAGGATAGTAGAAAGATTTCAAGTTGATCCTAAGGAATCTCATTATGCAATAGTAAAGAGGATATTCAGATATCTAAAAGGTACATTTGATTATGGATTATGGACTATGGTATGATAGATCAAGTGATTTCATTGTGTGTGCTTATACTAATGTAGACTGGATAAACAGTATGGATGATAGAAAAAACACTAGTGGTGGAGCATTTTTCCTTGGAGTAAGATTGGTTTCTTGGCTAAGAAAGAAATAAGATCGTATTTCACAGAGTATGGCAGAAGGAGAGAATGTAAGAAAAAAAAATTGTAATCAAGTCACATCAATGAAGAAGATGTTTAAAGACATTGGGATATAATTTTCAGATCATGTTATCATACATTGTGATAACACAAGCACAGTGCGTATGTCTAAGAATCATGTGTTTCATTCTACGACTAATCATATATCCATTAAGTATCATGTTTTAAGAGAGAAAGTTGTAGAGAAAGAGAAGAAATTGGAGTATGTTAGTTCAAAATATCAAATTGAAGATATCTTTAATACATTTGAGTACTTACGAGGTGCGCTTGGGATTATGCCCCTACTTAATTTTGAGTAGTTGATGCAGAGATTACATCAATCCAATGGTACAAAGCACTATTATTTGACTAGACTAAATTGTTGATGCTTCATGTATGGGGGAGTATCTGAGATGAGTAGATTCATCAAGGACTCTTTGGAGTTGGTATAGAATAGTGTCTTTGGACACTAGAGATGGTTAAAGACTTAGAGAAGATGATTGACATAATGAAGCCTTTTTCATTGATGTCAATGAGGGAGATATTGCATGAAAAACATCTCCTCATCTCCTATGAATGGGGAGAGAGAAGCACCACAAATGGGGGAGAGATTGACTAATGGGGTAGAGATTGAGATCTCTTATGTATGAATGAGGGAAAGATTGAGTTGTCAATATCAATGGGGGAGAAATCATGAATAATTAATTTCCATCCATGTAAGACTAAGAGTTGTTTCTAAGAGTCAAAGTGTGAAAAACTAATGTCGATACTAAAGAAAGAGATGCAGACAAAGTAGTGTTTTAGTGAGTTCCAAATTTGATTAATGAAGAGGATTTTGAAAAGAAGAGAGCGGAAGCAACAATAGAGTGTTGATTTGGTATTCTTGGAACTTAGATGTTTTCATCTATGTTTCCATCAATGCCAAAGGGGGAGATTGTTAGCATTAATTCTAATTGTATTCCTTTGGGGGAGTATCCTAAGCATTGTTCGAGCACATGGGAGATAGTTAGCATGATTGACATTTTAAATTCATGACTGTGTTGGTCATTGATGTCAACATAGCTCAATATTTCTATGAAGATTGCCATAGTAGCAGATAGAGAACAAAGTTGTACAGGCAGAGTATTGATGATTAGGTGAAGCAAGGTTAAGGTTGTGTTCTACATTGTGTTCCAATGATGTGGTTAAGTGCGCATGAAGTAAATTGAAGACATGCAGAAGATGTTCTTGATTTATAGAGAGTAATATATAGATAGAGCTCTTGAGAAGTAGTTTTTGATCGATGGATTGTATCTCCTAATAAAGATAAAATATCGATATGTGAGGTTAGATAGTGATAGTAGATAGTCCGATGATGATGTCAGTGAGTGTGCAAGGTCTAAGGTCACACATGTGAGAAGTTGTAAATAATGTGAGCCGATAGTGTTGTGTAATTGTAATATAATTAATTATCTTAATGTGGTTATATTATAGTTATCAGGAAAGCCTCGAGGCCAACTCAAGGAATTATTTTGAGGACATGGTATCAAGGAAGGTATTTTTCTTGATTGTAAGTATGCATTATGCTCAAGATCAAGCAAGCAAGAGAAGATTATTTGGCAAATGCAAGTAAGCAATCTAAGAGATTATTGGAGGTGAAATTGGTGATATGGTATTGAGATCAAAAAAAGAAGAGAAGTCTAGTTGACAAGAAAGAGGAAGAGGAAGTACAATTACAGTTCATTTCTATTATTCTACAAGGAATAATACATAGATTAGTTGGATAGTGAGTTCTATGGTTTTTCCCCTAAAGTTGTTTGAACAATGGATCTATATGCCTTCTACAATTCCTAATAGGGTTGGAATCTCCTAATAGGAATTCAAAGTCTTCTAACAGAGATTGATACGTACTGCATGTATTTCATTGGCACCTAATAGGGTCCACCTTCTAACGAGGAACATTTATATCATTACATCATTTTGTGGGTACCATCCCCACCAGGGTTTTCCCTATAATCAAGGGTTTCCCTAGTTAACATTTTGGTGTTATTGTGTATGAGTATCTTGTTATGGTTGCCGATTATATTGCTCATATGGTTAAGGATTAATAAGGTTGATAATTGTTATAATTGTTGGATAACTTGTTTATTGGTGGACTTTACTAAATCTAATAGGTTCATAAGCACGAAAGGGAAAAAAGATTTACAAAGTAAAAAATATGTGAAATCCAAAAAAAAAAAATTATCCATAAATTATAAGGTTGTAAGCTTATTTGTTAGTTTGTTTTATGTTCTCATCTTGATAGTCTACTAATTATTATTTTTATCGCAAATTCCTCTACATGTTTTCTACACATACATATTAGAAGTAAATAAGAATATTAAAATTAGAGGCAATTACTAAGTAAATGAAATAATTGTGTAGATATGTGCCATTTTTCTTAATGATCAAAGTTATTTCCAACTCATTTACCCAATTTTTAATTTAAATAATATTGTGAATATATGAGGTGAGTGGTGAAAAGATCATTTAAGACAATGAAAATCATTTAAGACAACACACTAGTAGAAGGGGTCTCTATCTACCTATATTTTAATGATCATTTACTCCTTTTTCATCTAATCCCCCCAGTTTTAAAGAAACTAAAAATTAATAGACTTAATTAAAGGAGTCATAACTTTATTGATATCAATAGTACATAACTAGTGACTTTTGTGCACAAGAATTAAAAATCTTTGAGATTGTTGTGGTGCATGGTAGTTGGACATCTCTTTGAAATGGTCACTTTTGGACCATGACATGCATAATGAGTCCTAAAGTGTGCATCATTCGTAACAAAAAGTTAAAACAACATGAACTATAAACAACTTAGTCAAATATAAAGAAAACTTAAAAATGTGAATTGATGTATTATTTTAAACAAGAAATGCAAGTGTCATAATTCCTGCCATTTGAATTTTTAGTTTAAACAAAATAGAAGAAACAATGTTCCCATTCAAGAATATTAAATGGTAACTTTCAAAAGAATTTCAAGTGCTCAAAAAGTACTGACTATCTAGAAGTCAACATACATTACAATAGTACATGTGTATAATGTATGCAATCAGAATCTTAATTCAAATATTTCCTCAATGACATTGATAATTGTATGATACAATCTATGTTGAATCTTGATGTGATTGACTTGCTATTGTTTGAACAATGTAAAACTAACTTACTTTTCATTAGATATAAAGTCTTATTGCAATCAGAATCTTAATTCAAATATTTCATCAATGATATTGATAATTACATGAGACGGTCTATGATATTGATAATTACATGGGATGGTCTATGTTGAATCTTGATGTGAGTGACTTGCTATGGTTTGAATAGTGTAAAACTAGTTTATTTGCATTAGATAGAAAATCTAGCTTTAGATAAGATGGTGTTCTGGTATATTAGCACCAAATTTACCTTATAATATAAGAAATATAAAAGATAAATAAGTTAAAAGAAAATAATGCAAGAATAGAGAAAAATAAACAATTCATATAGTTCATAAACAATTGTAGGTGAATTAAAAGTCATCTTCAACATTATTATTCACAAAATTTATTGTGTATGAATATAATGTGAGATTAATTAGATTATTCATTAATAATGAGTACATAGAATGCAGTAGCGATATTCCAAATTAATAAATATAAAAGACAAAAGACATTTGGAAGAACTCTTTATATAATCATTCTATATTCATAGCAAAATATTTGAATCATTGGTCTTTATATTGTTTAAAATTTACAAATATAATTTCAAATGTAAAAAAATGCTAAATTTTTATTTTATTTTCTTTGATTTTTAGAATGTAAAAACTTAATTCCTAATTTTTTTATAATGTTCTTAAATAAAATTTAATAAATAAATAATTATAAATAAAGTAAAATTTTATATTTTTATACTAAATAATTGTCATTAAATATTTATATAAATATTCTAATGCACAATCAATAATTGAAAAAGTAAAATACAAAATTGAACATAATAATATATCATATTAAAAATAAAATAAAACTATATTGACAAATATTAAGTCTATTAAAAATAGTCATATTAAGTTCTATTTAAAATAGTCAACATGTCATGTCATTGATATAATTACTATTTGATCTTTATGTTAAAATAGTTGTAAAAATGATTTCTCGAAAAGATGACATAAACTATAATTAATGCATTAAAAGTAGTGTGTACAAAATATCTTAATTTTTGGTGAAAAAAATTAATTTTACTCCTTACTATTATTGCTCTAGGCCAATGAGAGAAGAGATAAATTGTTTTGTTTAAATCATTTAAATTGACAAAAAATTTAAAACTATAGTTTATGAACATATGTCTTAAAAATTCTTGAATTTAATTAGCTATTTAAAAGTTACTATTGCACCTAATGAATGCAATAGTATCCTGCCATGGCAGGAACTAATATCTTAATACTCAAAATTAATTAACTAGGGGAAGGAATTGTTCACTAACTTCACACTTATCAAAATCCTTCGTGAAATTTTCAAATTATTCTCATTCTTATTCCAAATTACTTGTTGAAAACAAAATTTCTAATTCACATGATCACATGATCAAATATGATACTTGTATGTTTGTAAAGTAACCATAATGAACCCAACAAAAAATTTATTTAAAGATGGATTGGATATGATACCAAATAATTGGACCCACGCATATATTGACTTCTCTTCCCGATAAGGCACAATTGCACAATCCAAAAAAATATTAAAACAATAAGAAGAAAATATAAAAGCAATAAACAATTCGGCCCAAAAATCACATCAGATGATGAAAACAATGGAATCTGTTGACATTGACCTCCCCGGGCCCAACAATCATCGGACTTTGGGCGACCTTTTCTATATTTAATGTTTATCTGGTAATATTAAAGCTATTGAAAGCAATTGTTTAATTGCTTGGAAAATTGGACACACAAATTCAAAAGTCGTATACAGCAATCCTGAAATTTGATGGCGGTATTGGCTATTTTTGCACTTTTTAACCGTATATGATAAGATGAAAATTTGTAAGACCGTATGATTTGATAGGCTAATTTTTTAAAGAACCGTCAATATGACAAATAAATCTATTACTAAAGTGTCAATATTTGTTATAGGTAATTTAGTATTATATTTAATATTATACATAAATATGATTTATAATCTGTATAATATATATGTATGATAAATATATTATTTTATATTATAGATGTTTCTTTTTAATTATGTTTCTATTTTGGTGAATATGTATTTATATTAATTTAAAATCTTATTGAAATACAATAAAATAAACTTTAAAATTTATTTTTAAAACCATAAAATTTAAAAATCTCTTAAAGTACATGAATTTAGTACATGAATTTAGAAACTTGCTTCTTTTATGATATTGTATATAGTATTAATTTATAATTAAAAGTTATTCATAGAGAGTTTTTGCTTATATTACTAAATAATAATATTATTACTTTAAAATTTATTTTTAAAACCATAAAATTTAAAAATCTCTTAAAGTACATGAATTTAGAAACTTCTTTTATGATATTGTATATAGTATTAATTTATAATTAAAAGTTATTCATAGAGAGTTTTGCATATATTACTAAATAATAATATTATTTTCTAATTTATATAATATTATATATAGTATTAATTTATAATTAAAAGTTATTCATAGAGAGTTTTGCATATATTATTAAATAATATTATCATTTTCTAATTTATAGAATATTTAATGTTAAAATGAAAATTGACAATCAATTGTTTTATCAAAACATACAATGAAAAGAATGAATTATAAATTTTTTTTAGCCGTAATTAAAAATCATATGACAGGCAGGGATGACCGTAAAATTCCAAGCCTGGTATACAATATCGCCCACACTTTGACTGATTGGGAATGACTGCGATATAATTAAGTGAAAAGACACCTCCGAACTTTGAGTTTCAATCACATCTAGCCTGAAAAATTTCAATCACATCTAACGTGGAAAATACAACTATTCTTAAAAGACAAAAGACCAAATGAAATTTCCATATGAAAAAAAACAAGCATAACAATAATATGACCCATAGGCAGAAGACCATCATCCTGTGCCGGCAAGGTTGCAACGTTCAATCCTGCAAAATAACCAAGATTTAAAAGTGAAAAGCTTATCATGTGGTACATGCTTAGTTAGGAGCACATATATCAAAGCATTGTTAGGCTCCTATAAGAAATAGGATGCAAAGTGGCGCAATAACAGAAACGGGAGTCCAAAAAGAAGCTCAATAGCGAAATAAATAGATAGAAACATGATTAATATCACACAAACTAATTATGAAACAGGACCATAAATATCAACTTTTTAACATTAGCTTTCAATTAAGAAAAACATGAACTTTTGAACATTTTAACATTTATTTATGCTTGATTTTGGTCACTAGATGTTGTTAATGTGCAGTTAGGTTAGCTGTATCTACCATGGGCCAGAATGCTCTTGCCTGTTTTTTTATCAAAAACATTTGAGACACATTAGCTTTCAAATTAAGAAAAACAGGATTTCAAACTAAGCCTAATGTAGAAACAGGTGACTCAAAAACATTGTAAAGCAAGAATTTATCACCAAACAGCATCTGGTGACTAAAACCCTTTATAAAAAAAGCAGAGAATTCAGCCAACTGTCCATTAATGGAGTTGTATAACCCAACAGAGTAGGCTGCAATTTCAAACCTTTCAGAGCTCTTGAACACCTAAAAAACTTTGTAAGATCAAGGGAAACAAGAGAAATTGGCTGACCATCCATTAACCCATCAGAGCAGGCCAAAATTGCATACCTTCGAGAGCTCTTGAACCCTCAAAAATAGTAACAGATTAACGAAAACCAGAGAAATCGGCTTGCCATATATTCATGGAGTTGCATAGACCATCAGAGTAGACCCCAATTTTGTACCTTAAAGCCTTAAAAAGCAAAAGCAGATAAAGGGAAAACAGAGAGATTGGCTTGCCATCCATTAATGCAGTTGTATAGCCCATCAAAGTACGTAGCAATTTCAGGCCTTTCAAAAGTTCTTACACCCTTAAAAAACAAAAGCAGGTTGGCTTACAATCCATCTATAGAGATGTATAACACATCGGAGAGGGTTGCAACTTCACACCTTTCCAAACTCTTTAACCCTTAAAAGAAAAAGGAAATATAGGGAAACCAAAGAAATGGGCTTACCATCCATTAAAGGAGTCGCATAACCCATCAGAATAAGCTGCAATATCACACCATTGAGAGCTCTTAAACGCTCAAAAATAGTAGCAGACCAAGGGAAACCAAAGAAATTGTGTTACCGTCCATTAATGGAGTTGGATAACTCATTAAAGTAGGCTGCAATTTCAGACCTTTGAGAGCTCAGCAGCCCTAGAAAACAAAAGCACATCAGTAGATACATCTAAGGAGAAAGATGTAGATCTTACTTTATATAGACAGTTGATTGGTTCGCTTATGTACTTGGTCAACACTAGACCAGATATAGCATTTGCAATTAACTCTCTTAGTCAGTTCATGGTTGAACCAAAGAGAATGCATTGGATAGCGGCTAAGCATGTGCTACGTTACTTACGTGGTACAATCGAGTATGGGATCAGATATGTTCGAGGTGAAGGTATCAGGTTGATAGGCTATACTGATGCAGATTGGGCAGGAAGTACAACGGACAAAAGGGGCACTTTAGGATGTTGTTTCAGCTTGGGATCAGGAGTTGTATCTTGGTTCAGCAGGAAGCAGAAGTATGTGGCTCTATTTTCAGCAGAAGTAGAATACATAGCAGCTAGCATGGCGACATGTGAAGCTATATGGCTTCGGAAGTTGTTAGTAGCCTTGTTTGGTCAGAAGGTTGAGACTACTGTGATACATTGTGACAATCAAAGTTGCATCAAGTTGTCTAAGAATCCAGTGTTTCATGATAGGTCTAAACATATAGATATCAGATATCACTTCATCAGAGATTGTGTACAAAGGGGAGTTGTTCGACTACAATGCATACCTACAAATGAGCAGGTAGCAGACATTTTGACGAAGGCTTTGGGAAAGGCCAAATTTATCTTCTTCAGAGATAAGATGGGTGTCATGCAGAACAGCTTCCTTGCTAAGAGGGAGTGTTAATTATTGTTAGTTGGACAGCTGTTATTTCTGACCCGAAAATAGCAGCACTATTTATGGGTAGCTTGGACAGTTGTTTGTCCTTATCTATGAATAGCGGTTGTATTTATAGGTGGTTTGGACAGCTATTTGTCCACTTGCCAAAAATTAGTAAATGGTTATTATTTACTAATTTTAGTGATTCTTTTTGGACACTTTGCAACCAATTCTATTATTGGCTGTCGAGTTGTCTTAATCTCAGCCGTTGGTTAGATTTAATCTCGGTCGTTGGTTTACCAACAGGAATAGTATAGAAAGGGGTCATTGGGTCATTTGGACAAGAAGCTTTTGTGAAGCAGTTTGCAGTGTTAGCAAACAGTCTTGCAGTGTTAGCAAGGGCGCAGTGTTAGCGCAGGGATAGCAGTGGGGAATATCAGCGGGAGAAATTAGGAGGTTGTCGGAGTTCTGCCAGTGAGAGGCAAAGAATTTTGTATCTCTTGATTTGCTAAAGTTTAATATAATTCCTCATCTGTAGAACTGGTTTTCCCTTAGGGGTTTTTCCAGGGACAATTTGTCCGAAAATATTGTGTTCATTGTGTTGCGCATTTCTTTCCGTATTTTATAAGTGAAGTTGCAGTTGTGTTATTTTTCGATATTAGCTGAGAATTTGTTTTCAGCAGTTTAATAATCATTTATGATAGGAGATTAATAATCAGTGACTGAAATAGTTTGATTTTTCACAAAATGAACAACACAAACAAACAATTTACATTGACACCCTAAAGTTGCTTTCTTGTTAAAACAGAACCCTGCCTTATATAACCCTACTGCAAATGTTTTCATGCCTCTGTTTTGGATGTGGAAAAGGAATGAAAAGACAAAAACCTAAACATAATATTCCGCACAAAACATGAGAAATTCGTACTGACTTGGTCAGTAGTTGTAGTCGAAGAGTGTTTGAATTCGACAATCTTATCTCCAACGAATTCAACACTGGAGATTCCTGGAAGACTCTGTTTCAGTGCCTTCACTCCTTCCTTCTTTTCACTCTTGTACATCCCCGCCACTTGGAAACGAGATGTCTTGGCCATTCTTATACAAAATTCTCTCTTGGAAATGTTGCTACAAAATGCAGATGCTTTCCTCAACAACTCATTAATGAAAATGGAGGAGCCAGGGGCGTTTTATAACCAGCGAACGCCATGGATTACCATTACGCCTACAAATTCAGCCGCCGGCTGTAACTTAGCTGCCATTGCCACATGTTGCAGCTGACGTGGCAAACGGCGGTATCTTGTTGAGGAAGAAACTATGCAGCGAAGGCGTGGTCATCATAAAATGATTACCTGGCGGGGATTGAGTTACTTTGACCACTATTATGATTTTCCTTCCCACTTCTATTTATAAAGATAGATGCTTCTCACCTAAGCATTGAGTAGTTTTGGGTCTAAAATAACTCTCTTATTACAACTTATATAGTCTAAAAGGGTGCTTGATATTTGACCCCAAGCGCGTGTCTTGATGGCCCCACTAAATCTGAAGCCTTTTTGCCTGAAAATGAAGCTGACAGAGCATATTCCTTTGTTGGGCCCGGTGGACGGTGTCTGATTTTGTCACGGCGCCTGAAAGGGAACTTTTCTTGATTTCTGAGTTAATGGGGTAGGGTCTACGTAGGTAGGTAGGAAGAACTTAGGCTTGTACGTTATAATTGGGATGTTCGAAATTCCATTTATATGCAAACAAAATATCATTCTCGGCAGATTCTTGGAACTCTCTTGTCTAAATTTATTATTATTATTATTTATATTTCGCGACAAAACATCATGATATCTCTATTTTCTATCATGATCCACCTAGGGAGTATCGATTATTGAAATTTGATGGCACAGACTGAAATCACATCACGGTCGCATCATGAATCATTTGTACTTTATCACTACCAATTCCCAAGTAAAACACAGGGGCTTTTGTGTCATTTATTCGCTGCGTTTGGAGCGTACGAAAGTGTAAATAAAGGCCTTCCAAAGTTCGTTGGACGTACAGATGTCGGTGCAGCCAAGTGATGCCGACCTCTTGGAGCCGCCCAAACATCTTTTTCGGTGTTATTGGGTTTGACATTCACATGTCCATTTTTAAATATCAAATATTTTTAGATTTGAACCAAACATAAATTGTAATCAAGATTTCAAGTTGTAGAATCTCAAATTAAAGGTTTCAGATTCTAATTCTTAAATTTCAAACATAAATTGTAATCAAGATTTCAAGTTGTAGAATCTCAAATTAAAGGTTTCAGATTCTAATTCTTAAATTATATTCAAGTAATCAAAAGGTTAAAAGTGCATAGCAAACAATGTTTCTAATTCATATTTATTTATATATTGATATTATTAATCTATTAAATTAATGTACTATTTGGTATTTTTTTCTATACAAATTGTTCTTGAGGGTCACTCTAGTAAATTTTGTAATGTTGAAATCAGTGGGAGAAACAATCAAACAATCACTTAGGCTAATTTTGCGCATCATTTCAAAATTTGTCAATTTTTTTGGTGAACTATCGTAGATGAATAAAGAATTTAAAGATAACCTTTCAGCTTTCTTACAATTGAGAAGTTCTTTGTAGAACACGTAGAATGCAAGGTGGTCTAAAAGTGCAACATTCGCCCGATACTCGCCACTTAGGGCAAGTCCTCATGCGGCTGCTATGCTAATTTTAGCTAGCAGTTGTTACTCAACAATTTTAGGAGCATTTTGTGGAGTTGATGGCCCCATGTTTGTTGATTTTTGTTGCTTAGCGAACATATCAAATAGAAAGTTTAAATGAAATTTAAATAAGAAATATTATAGATAAATATTTTGAGGAAAAATAGGAGGCAATAAAAGAGAGGGAAAATATTTCGTGGAGCCACATGTCACATTTTTCAATAAGCAATGGCTACTTATTCCAACCCCCCACTTTTTTCAATGCTTAATTTTATATTTTAAGCAGTGGTTGTCCACAAAAGTAGGGATAGATTCCAAATTATCATTTTCCCACAATTATAAAATGGCATGGGAAAGACTACTTAAATTTAAGCACATATTACACTTAAACAACCACATGGGGAAATGGGGTAAGACCCCTTATTGCCCACTCACCAAAAAAAATACTTTTTGCACAAATTGACCAATCAACAACCGAGAAAATTGAAAAATGATTAACTTGTAGTACATATATGATCGGTTATTAGTACATGTGTGATCATTTGTGGAACTTGTACGACAATAAGTACGAAAAAAGATAAACGTAATTGAGGGGTGGATATGGCTATTGGCCAATTTCCCCTATATGGTTTTTTAGTTACTCCCTCACAAAAAACCAAAGTGTCAAAGCTTTATTCAAGGTGTGGTTGAAAGCTATGAAACATATGAATTCTTTGATTTATGATCAACTAGTCTACTTGATCAAATCTATCTTATTTCCACAGACTATTACAATGCTACTACAAAATCCACATGATTTCTTCAGCAACTCATTCAATGGAAAAGGGGGATTCAAAGGTTTTTTTTAACTGGCAATCGCCAAGGAATATTATTATTCGAGAAAAACTAGTTGTCAATTGTAACTTAGCTCTCATCGGTACTGACGTGACAAATGACGATATGTTGTGTAGGAAGAAACTAAGCAACAAAGGCTTGGTCTTCATAAAATGAATGCAGGGAACACAATTACAAGGTGGTGATAACGCAAAATTTTGACCACATTATGTATGGTTTAGCATTAATGAAAACAAAGTGAATAATCTACTTCTAAACATTAAATATAAAAATAAAGTATAGGCCTAACAATTTACAATGGAGAACACTTTTTATTATTTTAGAATCATTCAATAAAATCATTTTATTTTAAAATATATTGATTTAATTTAAATTAAATGATTTGGAATGAATATAAACTATAGACAATACTAATTTTTAATTATATAATTTTAGATGAATAAAAGACATCATTAATTTTATAAATCTTGTAAACTCTTTTTTTAACAATTATATTCACTAAATCTTTTTATATTATTTAATTTCAATTTCAATGAAATTTGGAAAAATCTTATGATTTTAAATTTAAATTGGTATATGTCTACACAAAGTTTACTAATTTTGAATGAACAATTTTAGATAAACATAAATTATAGAAAATACTTTAATATATTTTTCATTTAAAATGATCAACTTTGACTATATATATATATATATATATATATATATATATATATATATATATATATATATATATATATATATATATATATATATATATTTTTTTTTTTTTTTTTTTTTTTTTTTTTTTTTTTCATGACAGTTTATACATGCTAATAGGAAAGACCTATGGATAATGGAAAAAAATGCAATTTGTTATTTTATCGTTTTAGAAATCTTTTCTAAATTAAAAGAAAAATGAATAAAGTGAAATTATTTTTTAAGTTTAAAATTATTTATTAAATTTGCTATCTATTCTATTGACTTAATTAATAACTATTATTTTTATTTCCAAAAAAAAAAAAAACTATATTCTATTAATGTAATACTTATATATATTAAAAATTAAACCAAAATCATTAATCTAATCGTAAATATTACATTTTATATATATATATATATATATATATATATATATATATATATATATATATATATATATATATATATATATATATATATATATATATATATATATATATATATATATATATTTCTGAAGACTATTTTACATGACTTAATAACATTGACACATTTTACAATCTTGAACTTTGAGGGTAAAAATTAATCTTTGAGACCCATGCATGTAGTGTACACCAATCAAATGTGAAACCTTAGAATACTATTATACTCAAAGCAAATAATAATTTGAAGTAAAAAGGCTTGTGCCTTCGGTGAAATGGTGGAGCTTCTTGTCTGTAGTGCTTACAACCAAAGTTCAAGTCTCCACAAGGTTGCTCTCTACTATGGTTCTTAATTGAGATTTGTTAACTTTGACGCTTGGTGAAATGATGCAATAGACAAGTGTGATGTGACCCAACCAAGTTCACAAAGGTGAAAATGTGCAAGGGAAAGGCTATGTTCCCTAAAACCACAAACATGAACTATCCACTCTACAACTCGTACACCCTCCCAATGGCTATGGTGGATGCATTTCACTTATCTAATATGGATTCAAGAGGTTCCAAGTGGTTTTGAACCCCCAACCCAATCCTAGCACTCAAATCCTTCAAAATTGCTTAGTATGCCTAATTGCCCCCAACTAGGTTTCCAACAAGAAAGATTTCAAGTTTTCTCCAAAATTTTCCAAAGGAATCTTAAAAAAAAAAAAGGTTTTCAAATTCCCATTTCAACCTTCTTCAACATATGTCAAACTCAGCATAGGTTGTTTTGGACCAACAACTAGATCCCCAAACTAGGCAACCTTTTTAGGCATAAAATAGGGTGATTTTACAAATAAACTATATGTTTCCCATACCTAAAAAGCTTCAAGATTTCAACAGTGCTCCAAAATGATCCCAATCAAAGAAAAATCAAATCAATTTGACTCCCCAACCTCTGCAAATAAGAAACCCCCAATTTGGCCTCTTACAAACCCTCAAATCTAGAGCTTTCTCAATGTATGAAATCCCAAGACAATATCAACAAACTGAAGGTTGATTCACCATGTAAAATTTATATGTAGATGATATCTACCATAAAATACCCCTCTCCAATGGATAGATCTCTGACTGCTACACTCCAAGCATGCATTTCATGCACCTACAACCACCAAAAACTCAGTAGAAGCCTCCACTCGTGAAAACTATTGCCCAATCATTTTTAGAATGATTATTTACATTATAATATAGGTTCATTCCATGGGGATTATATTCCTACATCCATGGAATGACCACATACTTCCAAAATGCCTAAAACTTGCACAAATTGTTGCAAAAGTTGCTTGAATTCAACACTTTTGGTAAAATGAAAACCTATTTGTCTTAATGCACCAAAAATGGTTTAGATATCATCCCAATAGGTTCAAAACATAAATAAAGAAATAAAAAACCAATCTAATCAAAAGAAACAATGCAAAATGCTAAAAAATTATGATGAAGATACCGTCATAATTATGACGAAGATACCACTTCCATTATCTCCCTTGAGCTTACTAAAAATTATGAGGAAAGTTCTCTTCCTAAGTCTTTTCCATCCCCCAAGTATAATGAAGATACCACTTTCATTATCTCCCTTGAGCTTACTGAAAATTATGAGAAAAGTTCTCTTCCTATGCTATCCAAAGCTACTTGTCAAGATCAAAGTGTCCCCTCATGTTCTACTTCTTCATATCTACTTTAAAATTGTGCTCAAGCTTCAAGTAATCCTATTAAAAATGTTGAACTCCTATCAAAGCTACTCATGAGTATATTGATGGATTTGACTATGTTTCACACTCTAAATATGTTGATATCCTTTTCACTATCCATTTGCATATCCAAAGTCTATCCTTGGTACTTATCCATCAAAGCTAAAGCCTTCAAACCTTCCATCTATATTGGAACCTTATGTTCCTTCATCTCCTACATTTTCCACTCCTAGCTCTCCCATCATACCTCAAGATCAACAAAGACACTCATCCTTGATGAATTTCCACCCATCTATCCATCTAAACCAATCATATCATCCTTATTCATCCACAAATCCCAATTCTTTTGGAAGTGAGAATAAACATAAGAATCCATTGAAAAATGAAGATCACTATGTCCCATCTAATCGACATGTGAATGCAAAGAAGAAATTCAAGAGACTACAAAGGTCCACTATTGAAAAAGCTAAATCAAAGCAAATATGGGTACCTAAACCCATTATTGAAGAAATGTGTTCTGAATTATCCAAAGGAAAATCTAAAGCTATTCGAATTCCCAAGTCTCTCTTGAAAGACTTGAACATTGAAAAGAAATCAAAGTTGACATTTAAGCTTCCAAAGGCTTCCTTTCCATCTTCTTCCAAAAATCTTCCTAAAGATATTCCAAAGCCTTCCACTCCACTTTTTTTCAAATCTCTTCTACCACCTCATACATCTAAACCTCAAGCAATTTCATCCATGATTCCTCTATCATTCCAATACCCTTCAAGGTGTGTGTCAATATTGATCATTTCCAATATTTCAGTTAGCCTCATGAAATCCTCTAAATCTTACACTTACTTGCTATCCATGCTCATTCATTTCTTTCAAGACATGAACCCTTATCCTTCATATCCTCCTACTACCATCTCCCTTTCATCATCCTATCAACATCTTTGAGCAGAATTATCTATGGTCTTAGCTTATCATGACTTATCCTTCCTATAAAATAATTATCTAATTTATTTATTTTAAAGCTTGAACTATTTCTTTAAATTTCAAAAAAATAGAAAAAGAAAAGAAAAAAAAAGTGCATTGGTGAAAACCACTTCATGTGGTGCCTTGGTAGCAAAAGTAAAGAGATAATTTTTTCCTATGGTGAAAACCACTTCTTGTGGTGCCTTGGATTAGTACCATGATGAAAACCTAGCAAACAGGCATCATGTGTAGTTCTTTCATAATCCATCCATTCCCTCTTCCTCTTTGATCTTGACATTGTTGAGCTATCTAAGCGCATTGGCTATCTTATCTATCACTCACCCCATCATGCTCATTCATTCATAGCCTTCATATCCAACCTCATTCTTATTTCCCTATCCTATCACTATCTAATCTAGTTGACCCCTTGATCTTGATCACAATAAAGAAAAATATGCTTCTTAGGCCTCTTGGCATGTCTACTCTCTTGGATTAACCACTTTCATGCTATCTCGCTTATATCCTTACACTACTTATCCTATATGTTATCTCACTTATTGGCTTAAACTACTTATTCTATATGCTATCTTGCTCATTGCTTCCATTTCTTATCCAAAACTTGCTTTATATGGCTATCTTTCCCTAGCTTGGGTACTCTTGAGGAGTCAATCCTTGAGGATCACTTTCACTTACTTCATATTCCTTGCCTATCCATCTTTGCTTATCCACCAGCTTCCTACTCCATAGTCTACACCTTGCTAGACACTGGGAGAAAATGTTATGATCTTTCTTGAGAGCTAGTGATCTCTAAATCATTCTAAAAAAATCTTTAAAAAATCGTATACTATGATGAAAAAATCTTTAAAAGCATAAATATCCTGAAAAATGATCATCTTAGTAAAAACCTAGCAATGGGCACTTTGATGTCTTACCAAAAAATCAAATATCTCCAAAATCCAAAAAAATCATATATGATGCTGAAAAAAATAAAAAATAAACATAATTTGGAAAAAGTCCAAAAAAATCTGACAAGTGGTGAAAACCTGGAAACAAGCACTACTTGAGGCTCTTGCACCTATGTCTATTAGTCTCAATCACCCACTTTGCAACACATTTCCTAGCTTGGGATTATTTCTTGTCCTCATCTTGGGGGCATAGTTACTAAGCCTATTAAGGTATCCTTGTGCATTAGGGTTTCTTTAGCAACTCACACAATAGTATTTCTCAACACTACCTCCAACTTGACATCAAGTGTTTCTCAACACTTTTCAAATAGTTTACCTACAGTCTCCAATGCCGTAATATTTCTCATTATCATATTCAAGTCTTGAAGAAATGGGCAAGTGACTTACACACAAAATTAAACATTTAAACAACTGAGCTATGATGAACTTTGTCTTCTTTATGTGATGTCTATGATGATTTCTTTTCTATGTGTTCCCTCCCTAATAAGTCTTTTGAGGATATCATGGACTAGAAGACTAGGGGCATGGGGCATGTTTTACTTGCTTTCTACTTGTGGGTATACTTTGTTAGTCTAAGGTGTTTAGAGCATTCATGCTTGTCCTACTTGACACTTTGGACCTACAACATATCATACTTGTCTATTTTTGCAAGACTGCACTCAGGGATTATCTTAGCACTTATGCCTTGATAAAGGTGTAATCTTTCTATACTAAACTTAGGAAATCTAATTGTATTTGTCATCTTGACTTACATGTCTTTGATGCTTAGGTTGGATTCCCATATTTCTATCTAACATAGATCATATTCATATCCTCATAGTTTTACTGGTGATGATTGTATGATCTTATGATGTCCCTAATAAGGCTCGATGATAAAAACTAGGACCTACTTATGTAACCCTTTCAATTGTACCTTTTCATACTAGCTTGCATTCTAAGGTTCATTCGAGCTTAGCTTTGCATTTTGAATGTTGAGAGAGCTCTCTCCTTTATCTTTCATGGACTTGTTGGCTTACTATGTTCATCCTTCTCTTGCACCTTCTTGATCTTATCTTATCTCTTCTTTCTTATTTCTTGCTTCTTTTCTATCTTACCATCTTATCTATACTTTTGACCTATCTTTGCTAATCTCCACATCTTGGATCCATTTTTAGGATCAAAATCCAAATTTGGGTTCATCTTGCTACTCAAAATTTCTTTCTTCTTCTATGTAGTTGGCTGACCTATTGAGGCATAAACTTTGAATCTTGTAAGAGAAATCATCATTTATTCATTTCTTCATTATTTCTACTCTCTGTTGATCTTCACTTTCATTTCATTTCTTCTTTCTTCTTTCTTTGACCTTATTCTTATGCTTTATCTTTCTTTGTCAAAGTTAGTCAAACTGGGGCATATCTTCATTGCTTGGTGGTCACTCTTTGGTCTTAATCTCTTATCTATCATCATGAACTTTTCTTTATTCTAAATTGATCAAATCTAGCTTATTTATACATCTCCTCTATCTTATTTTGATTTCAGTCCCAAGGGGGCATGACTATTCTATCATTGTTGCAAATTGCTTTCTTCTACAACTATATATTTTCTCTTGATCTATCTTCTTTTCTTGATGTTAGTACTCTTTTTGAGTTTTGATATCATGTAGTGCCTACCCCTAGTTCACATTTTTTTTTTCTTTTATTGCTAAACTCTTTTAGTCAAGTTTCATGTTTGATTACTAGTAGTATTGTTTTGAGATTATTAGATATTGTTTTAGATTTAGTTGATATATGAAGAGATTACTTGATACTCTATATTTCATGTCTATATGATGATTAGTACAGTGTTTTTAGTTACTAAAGATGATTAGTTAGATGGTTTATTATCCTATTTTTTTCTTATGGATACTTACCCTATATTGCATGTGTATGGTGTGCGTGTTTGATTTCTTTATGTATGGCATTTCTAATGTGGTTAAGGAAGGGAGTCGTAGTCACCTGCTAGTCAGGATCTACACAATGCATCACTTCCTGACATTGCTTGTTTAGCTTAGAATATTGTACTTGTACATGCATGGATTTTATGCAGGTTGCAGGTACCAAGTATCGACTTCCTTGAATTGCCAAGATGAGTGTATCCTATCGCATTATCTCAATGGTAAGAGAGGGGAAATAAATTCTTACGTCCAAATCCTAAACCTTTAAGCCATTTGTCCTAGAAAATTAGGACAAGTATCCGAGTTGAGTACCCTCTGAATGCATCGAATGAAATTAATTCGTGATTATAACCCTCTAGTTTGATTTTGTATATATTTTTTTATGATGGGTTTTTGTATTTTATTTTATGAGTCTTTGGTGAATTTTCTACTAATTAAGTCTAATTAAAAGATTTAATTTAATGAAAAATTATTATGATATTTTAATAGTTAATTAATTAAGAAATTAATTAAATAAAAAATAATTAAATTTAAAGATAAAAGTTATAAGAATAAATTTAGAACGTGATAATATTTATTTTAATTTAATAATAATATATTTAGAGTTCATTTTTAAATAAATGCTAAATATTAACATTATTCAAGTTAATAAATAGTTTATCAAATTAAGTTTTAAAAATAAATTTAAAAGTGAAAATATATTAATTTATTAAAAAGTTTTAAGTTTGCATGATGCATGCATGAGATTAAAATATAAGAAATTAATAAAACAAGTGAATTTAATAAAGATATTTTAATTGCATAAAGTGCACATGAGTTTAAAATTTAATAAATTAATTAAAAAAGGAGTCAAGTGGAAATTAAATAAAGTAATTTTATAAATTCATAAACATGCATGGAAAAGATAAAGGAAAGATAAAGAAAAGTTAATTTAGAGTTGAAGTCTAGTGAGCACAGAGTTCTCCCAGGTGAACGCAAAATTAGTGCCCTGATTTAAGGAGAGAACTCTTTATCACAATTGGAGGGTTCATTTTTGAAAAACACAAATTTGGAGAGCAAAATTTTGGAAGAGGAAGGAATGTTAGAAAAGGAGAGGGTTTTGAGAGGAGAGATTTGTCTTCAATCTTCTTGGGCGTAGCGATTAATATCAATGTCTAGGTAGACACTTGTGATTATTCACACAATTTAATTATGCAATTTCCTTTCCTGTCTTCTTCATGCCTGTGGATTGTAAAATTTGAAATTCTCTATGATAAACCTTTGAACATTTCAATGTTGTAAACAACTAGATGCTTGTCAATATCTACTGTATACGTGGGGATTAGAAAAGTAATAAAAAACCCATGTTTTGTAGATTAAAGAATTTAGTATTTTTCTTCGGGAAGGGTTTCAAATAAAAAGAAAATTTTTAAATTAGAAATTTGAATGGTTAAACTTATTTTTCCTATCAGACTAATATTGTAAATGTTATTAAAAAAAAATTTAAAATCTTTAATTATCACATGAGGGGGGGGAGGGTGTAATTGTTGGGAAATTTAATTTTATATAAAAATAAATTAAAAATAATAATAATTAGGGAGGGGTGGGTTTCACCAACCCTCTACCCCCTTACCTTTACAATCAGCGACCTTAACCGTTGTCGCAAGCTATAATGGTCACAGTCTTTCCTTTAATAAGGGTGGTGGTATTAAATTTGTAATGTTTGTAATTAAAGTTTTTTAAAAATATTTATTATTAATATTATTTTATTATGAATTAATAATATTTTTTACTATTTAATAATTTTATGAATAGATTTTAATATTAATTTATTACTATTTAATAATTTTTGTTTTAAAAAAAATTATTTTTATTTTGCTCGATAAACGGCTTAAAGCCTTTGATATATTGTATTAATCAATAATTTTACATTTCCACCGTTCAAACGGGCACTAGTAGGAAAGAACGAGGAAGAAAACCTCCAGTCTTGCCCAGACATACATCCTTATATTACAATTATATAGAATTACATTATCTTAGGGGCATACCCCTGCTATTACATATTTATTTAATCCTTCTTGAGATATTGATCATTTTACAAATATAAATTTTGAATCTTTGCATGGTGATTTTACACGCCTGCTTCGATTGTTAGGAAGAAAGTTTGATTATCTTCAAAGGAGGATGTTCTACTTGCTGTCATTTTCCTTACCCGCAGGCATCAGCATAAAGACAGAACCAAGAGAAGACTTCCATAGAGATACATATTAGTGTTCTTAGAGCTGCATTATAATCTTTCAATGCATCAATCTATAGACAACTAAATTGATTTTCATAGCAATGAAGTAATTTTCCAAAAGGATACCAACAGGGAGCGTAATTTAGAATGATTTCAAATCAGGAAGAAGGTGGGATAGTCTGATCTGATTGTAACATGTATTTGTATCTTTTTTGAAGCATATACCACACTGATCATGTATCTATTCATGCTGTCATTCAAATATACATATGCAAATCAAAATATCATCCTTATATATGAGAATGAATATTGTCATTTGCATATACATGTGCTAGTCTGAATGGTATCCCTATATATGTGAATGGCTTCCATATTTACATACATGTGTTACTCTATATACACTATTTAAATATTTTCATGACAACATTCTAATCTGGAAACCGTATCTTCAATCTTTTCTTGCAAATGAATAAGGAGGGAGAGGAACCAATTAATAGTTCTAAGGATGGGATTAAGATAAGTAAAAGAAATTTAAAAGTTGGAAAGATGGGTACCTTGTTACTTCGACCTTTAGTCACTGAAGGGGAGATTAGTGATCACAAAAGTTTTCAATCTAAGATAAAGATACAATATTAATTAACATGCAAAATTTCTAGTTTCGTAACTTAATACCAAAATTGTAACCAAAAGTCCAAGAATCTTTGATCTTCTGAGTGACCACATTAATACTATCTATCGAGTGTTTAATACCAATTCATCTAATAGTAATCATAATCTAGCTATCTCTACTTAGATTCATTCTGTGAGGGGTATGTGCAGGATCATGGTGTGCCAAAAAGTGGCGATCTGAAAAATATGTAGTTCTGAAATGCCTCAAAGAATTTCAAAATCTATTCCAACTTTTTTACCACCCATCCTGATACTAAATGAAAAAAATTAATACCTTTATAATTCCTACTATATCTTTCAGTACCAACCTTATATGGTCATCTTTAAAACATCCCGGAAATGTGCTTTTCGCATGTTCTTATGTGTTTTTTACTTCAAGCATGTAGCTGACGAATTTTTTAAAACCAAAATTTGATGTAATGAAAAGGGTTTCTTAAGAATGTTCATAGCTTTTGATAAATGTAAGGTTTGTCAAATTATGAGTTCAGTAAGTAATTATTACTTATTTTCTAATGGAGTTAGCTACAAAGTGCTAATTGACATACTGGTTGAAAAATAGTTATAACTTTCAAACCATATAAGATTTGTGAAATCCAAGAGATGCGTCACATTCTATGCTTCGACTAGTATAAGAAAAAAAAACAAAAAACTTAATTTTGATTTTTTTTGAACTAGTTAAGGTGGTCAGACACGGGAGTTTTTTAATTCTGAAAATAGTATAGAAGAAAATTCATAATTAATTATTTATTTGGAATAAAAATTCCAAAAAATATGCCTCACATACAGGCATGAGTCTACTTTTTATATCTAAAATTATATTTAAAAATATTATCATTTGATTATGATTAAGGTGGTCAGACATACACCTACTTTTTATTTTCGCCCTAAAATTTGTGTAGTACTGCATTAAAATCCAAACTTTTGACCAATCAAATAATGTTTTCTCTAGATAAGGCCTTGAATTTTAGAAACTAGATTCAATTTCCTACAGATTATATTCTTACAACTTTTTGATATAAAGTCTAGAACCACTCTAAAATTATGTGTCAAGTTTACATAACCCTAATTTTCTGGATTTTCACTGCCACTTAAGGCCATAGTTTGGTACACCATGATCCTGCACATACCTTGAGCATAGTCTCTGTTAATCAGGATCTTCTGCTTTTCCTGAGAATACCATGATGGTGTCCAAGATGTCCACTTAATCATCCATCTGGAAATTGGGGGGGATACGTAGGAAGATCGTTCTTTGCTTGATTTGTCCAGATTGGGTATGCTGAAGGAGAGAGAATGGAGGTTATTCAAATCTGTTCCCTGTTTTATTATCTGATTTAATTAGAAAGATTTCTTTGCCATTTGCTCCTTTATTGGCCAACTTGTTGGCCTCATAATTGCCTTCTCTGTATATGTGTTGAATAATCACTTCTTCTATGTTGTCAATTTTTTTAATTACTTCTTCTAATTTAGAATTTATTCTCTAGTTTGGGGTAGTTTGATTCCTTAATGCATTAAGAATGATTTGTGAGTCTCCTTCTATTATTAGTTTTTGAATCTTGTTCTTGTTACAAAATGAAAGTCCTTCGCTTATTGCTTCTAATTCTGCTAGGTTGTTAGTTGTTTGGCCTAGTGGTTTGGCTTTTTTGGCGAGCCATTGGCCCTTATGATCTCTTAGGATAAATCCCATTCCTGATATTCCTAGATTTCCTTGGGAAGCACCATCAAAATTGAGTTTTGTCTAGCCAATGGGGGGGAGGTGCCCACCTACACTCCTTTCTTGCTGTAAGATTCTTAGTTTTATAGTATAAGGGTGGATTAATAATTTGGGGCCAGTTTTTTTTAAGTTCTACATCCCATGTTGTGAAGGTACCTTTGAATTTAGGAGTTTTTTTTTAAGGTAATTGTTTATAACTTTTGTTATAGAGGCTTCCATTTTGTTGACCAGTTGGGCATCTGTCATTTCTATGCTTTTGAAGATTCTTCTGTTTCTTTCTTTCTAGAGTTCCCAAGTTCTAATCGCTGGAGTGATATTCCATATTTTGTCATAAACATTTTTCCCTCTAATTTTGGGCCAGCCTCGAATATGTTCTTTCCAATTTCGTGGAAGAGGTGGGGTCCAGTTGAGTTTTCCTTTTATCTTTTACCAACATTCATTGGAGAAGGTACATTGATATAGTAGGTGATCAACAATTTCAATATCTTGTTTACAAAGTATGCATCTAGAAGGACCTTGGAAACCCATTTTTTTGATTCTATCAGTAGTGAGAATTCTATTTTGAAGGGCTGCCCATAGGAAAATTCCAGCTTTGGGCAGAATGACAGGGTCCCAACATAGATTCATGGGGATGTTAATCTCCTCCCACCTTTGGGAATTGAGTATCAAGTTGTATCCTTCTTTAACTTTATATGTTCCATCATTAGATAGGGCCCATCTTAGTTTATCTTCTTTATTGTTAAGGTGTATTTTACAGTCTTGAAAGATTCCTTCAAGTTTGGTTCGGTCGTTTGTTGGAATGTTCATATTGGCACTAGTAAATTTGGGCCTAAATTTCAATGTGAAAAGGTCAAAATTTTGACAAGAGTAGGTTGATAAGGCGACCAAACTTGCTGTTGGTCTTTTTTGGTCAATTTTTTGCCACATACATTCTGCATCAAAATTTCAACTTCATAAAGGTGGACTTACCGACGCGAATTTTGTTGATTTCCCTAGTCCAAGCTGAACTGGTATTTCCTCATTTGCGGGCGGTGCTAGTCAAAATTTTGACATAAACCTACATAATTTGGCGTCAAAATTGTGACAAAAGCAACTTACTTTTCTACGCTGGTGCCATACACGTGACGCCAAGGGCGACCAGTTTGGTGTCAAAATTTTGACCAAAATATTGCATTTGTGTCAAAATTTAGACCAAGATATGTAGAAATTTTGATGAGCTATCCCATTTATTGTAAAAGCTTTGCTCTCATAGGAGCCTTCTAAACTGCACAAAACTTGATTCTAAAGCGTAATTGCTTGGTGCATGAGAGTCAGGGTATCGTGCACATTTCTACCTCCACACCATTGTTTCGTTCGTCACATGATTTATTTCATACAAAACAATGGGAAGGATGAAGAAATGTGCATGATATCCTGAGTCTCCACCGAGCAATTATGCTTTACAACTCAAATTTTGTGCAGTTTAAAAGGCTCCTATGAGAGAAAAGCCTTTGCAATAATTGGCACAAAGCATCTAAATTTTGGTTCTTGTAGGGAAGAATAAAATTAGGAAAGAATTATTTATCAGGAATGAAAGCCAATAATTTCATCTATTTTTCAAACAGATAAACGTGACAAAAAAACTTACAGTCCCAATCACATCATCATAAGAGCGCATATATAACTATAACTATAACTATGTCTAAAACCAACATAATTTACAAATATCCACAATTCAAATATTATCCCTTGATGTTTTCTTTAATGAAAATTTTTAAGTCAACTATGTTATCGCCTTGGATGTAATACCAAACTGTCATTAGGCTAAAGATTGTAGCAAGATTTACGATTTACAAATGCAACGAGAACTACCCAACCAAAGTAGAAAATGACATGAAAAGTTAACAATCTATCAATTAAAAATCTAGATGAAATATTTCTAGCAATTGAACTGTACATTATAGAAACAAAAAATTGCCTTAAAATTGACACCTCACCAGTTATTCATTTGCATCCGTAATGGCTTCACAAAAGTTGAAAGCTTACGATTTGTCAAGAACACAAAAGGCACTTGTAGTTCAGCTGCATCAATAAAACTAAAGTAGTTTAGTTGCACGATGAGGGCAAGAGACTGTCAATATTGATTGTGGAGTCGCAGATAGGTAAGCGATAAACATAAAAAGGTAGTACAAGATTTTAATAGCAATTGTGACCTTCATAGTTTTTCTCAATAGTTTTGGGTCATTAAATTGGATAGAAAATTGATAGTAAAATGTGAAAGAGAACACACATAATGTCACATCAAAATAAGTTTGCATCCTACATATGAGTATGCATCAAAACTGAATTTTTACCTCCTTAATCTATCTGTATCAATAAAGAAATAAGACATTTTTGTAATCCAAAATTCTTGAACCCTATTCCACTGTAATCTTTCAAACCTACAAAATAAAACAAAAGCCATAAGAACTAAAATAAAAGGATTTATTTCTAACAAACTATCATAGATGCTTTGTATATACCTCAGGACATGATACAAGCTATTTCACAAGAAACACTAAACATTCCATTTTTTTTTCTCGTTTACTAGAGTGATGATAAACTATATGCAAAGTAGAAATAGTGCAGCATAATAGATGATTAGTATCTACAATTTTTAATACTGAAAATTATAAAGAATGTAATACTCACAAGTGTCGCTGCCTAAGAGAATGCAACCCAAGTTTATCATGATCTCTGCAACATTCATTGCATTGGGAATATCCTACTTATTTGTAAACACCAGTAACACTACATCTCGTAGTTCATCTTGCAAGAACAAGAAACTTAAATGATAAAAAAAATTCTATGGATAACATGAAAATAATTGTTAAAAGAATGAGGCCAATTTTACACATAATAACCAAAGTTGCCATGAGAAAGACATGAAATCTTCTTGATCCATTTTTCAATTGTGTTTGCACAATCCTAAAAATTCACTTTGATAGTTTTGACTAATTATTGTTGGAAGGAATTTATTTGCTTCATCAAACGAGTTTATATTGTAGTCTTGGCTTCTTGTATTTTTCAAGATAGTATCATTACTCGTCTAGTATTGTTCAATCTGAAAGGATGATATTGATATGTTGTTTTTCTATAACAGCCAAAACAAGGGGTTGTTAACCTTTACACAAACAAGGGATGAAAGCATAAACATAGGGCATCAACAACACAACAAAAAAAACCTTTTCCTATGCACTTGGACAAAAGTCTAAGCAACGCTATTGTTAGGACTGCAACAAAGGAAACCCCACTACAATTTGTCAACAAGGCCCAAGAGTGATTATTTAAGATTCAGCATTATCAGTAGAATTTTGTTCAAAATAGAAGTGGGATTAGTAACTTCAACAACATAGACCACAAGGCTAGCAGGCATCACACCTAAAATATGGTCTAACATCCAAAATTGTGACAAGAATGGAAGTGATAGAAGTCTAGCTTAGACCAGCAGCATGAGAAGCATCAATATAATCAAAAAAAGTTTCTTCTTCATTAGAAAAAAATTCCTCAAAAGGAAAATCTAAAACAGAATCAGAAGCTCTAATTGTCAAATGGTCATTTTTCATGGCCCTCCATCAAGTGACAGCACCTATCCAACACAAAATGGCAATCAGTAGGCATGTATCCTATAGAGATGCAATCTCTACAACAAAATGGAAAACCCTCATATTCAATGCTTCACCCATGGCCTCTCATCAACCATGATTGAAGTGGAGAGATCTCTATTTCAACTAGAAAACAAACATAGAATAGCCCAAAATTGTACTAGATCCATCCAATTTTAGGAACTAGCAAAGGGAATTTCCAATAGCCTCAGGCAAAACAACTCACAAAAGTGAAAAAAAAAATCCAAACATAACTCACATAGGTATAGCTCAATGTCACCAAACATTAGGGACTTCAAAGAATTAGTCACCCAACAGTGTAAATCTTAGAGGCACTAGAGACTCTAAGAATTTATAGACCATACTTTTGCACTGATAAAATTCCATGTTATCACCAAAAAATAGGACAAACTTTGAATAAGACTTGATAGCCCAAGCACAACTCTTTCAACCAAAATTTGACAGACAATTATCTAGAGCATTCAGTGGGTCTAGAACCACCAACAAGAGCAAATATCCTAGCACCTAGAAGCCTAGCTTAGCACTACACTAGGAGAGTCAAACCCCAAAAAAAACCATCCAATGGATCTCTTTTGATGGGGTGTGTTACGAGTATATTAAGTTTCCCTCTTTCTCTAGAGTGGCAAACATCATGAATTTTGAGTTCAGATCTATGTTATGTAATACTGCTTTACTCATGTTTAGAGACCCTTACAGTATATTTATAGATACTTATTATATCTACTCTATAATAAATGGCAATGTAATAGCATACTAGCATCAGAGTTCATAACCCACATCAAAAGTGGTTGGTTACACAAGAAGAAGCATCGAACATGGGACATGAGAAACAAATTCAAATTGATTTCTCCTCTATTATTAGAGGATCATAGTAAGGCACAACACAAATTCTCAAATATAAATAATAGTCAACTGTCATTTTACTTAGATCCCTATGAAAATGTAGCACTAAAATACAATATACATTGGAGTTAGGAATTTGGTTGACAACCAAAATCAATTGAATTGAAATAAGAAACTTCACCAAAGAATCAACTAAATATGTAATTTTAAGCATATTTTGCTACTCAAAATGTTACGACTTCTTCCTTCTTGACCTTAAACTCATGACATTCTCTAGTTTTATAGGGCGAAACACGATCTCTCCAATTGTTAGTTCTAAATGGCTTCCACCTTAGGTGCATAGAGTCTTTGAACTAGATAGATAAAATACACAACCATGCTGAAGACCATGGAAATAGAGGATAACATGGAAAATACCAAACAACAAGTTGGATGATGACGAAGACTACAGTGAAGGTAGAAGATCTCAGACATCATCAATTGATACCAAACTACCAAATGGAGTATACAAACTTGAAAAGATAAGACACACCTTACAACTAAATGAAACTCTAGAAGCTACCATCAAATGACATGACATTGAATCATTACTGATAAATGAATACAACATAGAGAAGCTACTAGATATGGTATTTCTATTCATTTTTCAAACGAAAGAGTGCAGTAGGTATGCAACCACAACTAAGGAAAGTGCAATTTCACACCATTTGCTATGTTGATGTTGAGATACAGACCTATGCAATCCAATCTCCCAAGGAATAGACAGCACCACGTATCGCCATATTTTCCAAAATAGGATTTGTCATAAAGCGATGTTAGAATAGTTACTAAAATGGTCATAAATTATGGTTTTATAGTAAAAGAATACTTAACTTAAGAAAAAAAACTATACAATATTAAAACATGATATCGTGCTTTAAAAACTAAAAAAGTACATGTAATGAAGAACTTAATTTTGACTTGCTAATTGGTTGTCACTATTAACTATAAGCTTATCTTTAAAGTTTGAGCTTCACTTGGTTTCAAGAATAGTTAAATATTCTCTACTTAACAGGGCCAACCACGTGAAGGTGGAAGCTCATTTGGCCCCTCCCCACACCCCCCCCCTAACACTAAATTCCCCATTAACATTTAATAACATTCAATTCATCCATTTTTGAAATATAAAATTCAATCATTATAATCACATGATAACATTCATTAACACATAAAATTCATAAACACACAACATTCATGAATAATTCATTAACACCCAATATTAATGAATAGTATTCATTAACACAATATTCAAGAGTAAGTCATTCATGAATAATCATATCTTTTTTGCTTTCTTGTCGTTTCTTTTTTTCATAAAATTTCTAAGAGGAATATCAATGTCCTCGTCATCCCCATTAACATTTAATAACATTCAATTCATCCATTTTTGAAATATAACATTCAATCATTATAATCACATGATAACATTCATTAACACATAAAATTCATAAACACACAACATTCATGAATAATTCATTAACACGCAACATTCAAGAGTAAGTCATTCATAAATAATTCATTAACACCCAACATTAATGAATAATATTCATTAACAATATTCAAGAGTAATTCATTCATGAATAATCATATCTTTTTTGCTTTCTTACCATTTCTTTTTTTCATAAAATTTCTAAGAGGAATATCAATGTCCTCGTCATCCCCCTCCTCTACTAGTTCTAACACATGTCTCCTCCTCATCCGTTTAGGAACATCATGAGGCTATTGCCCCAAAGGGGGGTCTGCTGCAATAACAAGTACTCCATGAGTTAAATTTGCACCATTTTATATTAGTGAATTATGAGTTTTTATTTAAGTAAAAGAACTATAAATCAAAAAATTAATTTAAAAGAACAAAACATAGATTTTCTTTACCTGAATGTGTGACATGATCTACCTACTGATCAGTCTGAACATCCTCCGGCACTCGTTCAACACGACATGATTCTATATCCTCAACACAAAAAGGTTACACCAAGTTTAATTAAAGATTTTAAATTGTATTAATAATTATATAATTAGTTTTAAATAACAAATGAGCACCTCCATCGATAGTACAATGCACATCAGGGGCTTCATGATGCTGCATATGACTTGTGTCATGATTAACAGGCTGCATTGCAATGTCATGCACATTATTATTAAATAAATTCTTGCTCAAGTATTCAATTTCTAATATATATGTTGGCATATTTACCTATGCACATGATGCAGGAGACTGTTCAGTTGGGGCAATGGAAGTTTGCTGTAGGCATTCAGCCACCGCTGCATAGCCTTGCTTGAAGGCAATTTTTTTGTGTTCTTCTATGGCCTCCAGATTAAAATCAGCGCCCTACATTTTTTTATTAATTAACAAAATTATTTTCATTTTATAAATAATTTTTCTTTGCAATTCATTTATTGCTACTTACAATGCGTGCTTTGATTTTCAAATATCCCCCAGAGCCAAGTCTATGCTGCCCAACCTTTTCCAGCCTCACCTTTGTTGTCTTTGATGTGTCCTGCAACCTATGAAAAGTTTGAAATATGTTAGATGATATAGATATAAAGATTAGTACTAAATAGTGGATTATTATATATTGGTATGAAGGTTTTAGCATAAAGTAGCATGTTCCACCAAAAATATGAAAAAGGGAAGAAATTATAGCATCATACCTTTAATTGACATGTGTAATCATGCTATTTATCCATGGAGTTCATGCTAAGTATTTATCCATATTCTGACATGCCTCTTCATAAAATTACACATCAATTTTGACAGTCTATATTATCCATTGTCACACAAAGTAAAGGATAAGCTAAAAGTTCAAACAACTAATAGATTTTATAGATTAAATTTTTTTTCCATCAAAGATAAGTCAATTTAGTTGAATGGGATGTGAACATATTTGGTAAATTGGGGGGGAGCTTCATGGAGGAACCACTGGTTCAAACTACAGTTTAGAGTATATACGCTTAGTGGAAAGGCATGCGTTTAGTAGCATTACCTTGGTATCATTACCTACTGGTTCTTGATGTCCTACAGAGTATCCATAGGTTCCACACTCAAAGTGTTTTTATCCCCAAGGCTGCAACAAGTCTAAACTTGAGTGCAAATGTCAGATTTCAGATTGTTTTAGTAGCATTCCTTTTTACCCGTAGCTGAAAAGTAAGTATTTTTTTGTTTTCAATTTAAAAGACATCACCTTTGTGCATCAAGTGCTTCTTTAGCCTCTACACTGCATGGAACTGATTTTATAAATGGTGGTTGTAACTGAAACAAAATCCCCACTGATTTGCTAAGATAACTAGCAACTAACAGGAACTCCTAGCATTGTTCTATCAGAAGACTCATGACTTAAGACTTGTCTTAATCTATGTTTATTTTGATTGCTTCTAGCAGCGGAGCACCATTTAGAATGCTTGAGAAGATAAAAAATGTTACATCATAGTTTGGAGGATGTTTCGTATAGTCTACATCCACAACAAATGATTTCAAAGCTAACAGTTGGATAGAAAACTGTTTAGATAAGCTTCAACTATTCGTAAAAGTCACACAGTAAAAGAAGAATTAAGGATAGAAAAAAATAATAAGTCAACTTTAACACTTTTACTATATAAATTAAGAAAATTAGTATGTGATCATGTTTAAACCATTCGCTTTAATAATGCCACATAATTTTGATCCTATAAATAAGGTATAAGAGTTTAAGAAACAATAAATTTCATAGAGTGGAAAGAAATAGTAGAAATTATCAACATTATTTATAAGAATGAAATTTGGGTTAGAGTTTTCCAAAAAAAAATTCATAACTTTAAATGCTTGCAAACAAATGCTTTCATGCAGATTAAAATAACATAAATGCTTACACTTTTAGGGGACACGGCCAATAATGGAGAATGCACACACAACTCCTCCAAATAAGGAAAGCATTGTAGAACTTTGACATTAGCAAAATCTTCATCATCAGAACAGGTGATTTTCCTGATCGATTTCACTTTTGCAAAATGTTCTAGAAGTTGAGTGTCAGTTTCCAAATAGAGACATTTAGGTAAATAGAAGCTTACCATTATCTTACTGGGAAAACTACAATCAATAATTCTAATGCTTTCTAAGAGTGGACAATTCACATCCAGTGTCATATATATATCATTGACATGTTCGAGGGGTGATACAATCAAAAGATCAAAACTAAGTGCTAATCAGAGCACTATCAATATCTCAAGTCTGAAAATGATACATCAAATATACAATGAATCTCATGATCAATATAAAGATACAAAAAGGAAAAAAAGATAGCATGGACCTAACTACAGCCTTCCCCCTCATCACCAAGAGGAGGAGGAGGAGTAACATCTGCAGGTGCAGGAGGCACTACACCATCAGAAGCTCAAGCATAATCAAAGAACCTTGAGACATGTTGAGCCAGAGGTACTACATTTTCATATACTACATAATAATGAGCAGCCCGAGAGGTATGATGACAGGTCTCATCTCACTCTAACTCTATCTATCTCTTTAGCTCTATGATCTCAAACCATAGATCTACTATCGCACAGTTCCCCTCTTCTAGCTAGTCATGTATCTCTAACTATAACTTGAACCTTTAACTTGCCCACCTACCTCTAAGAAGTCCTCAATCTCTCCCTCACATGTCATAGAGAATCTTGAGTCTGTGCTAATACATCTCCTATGGGTGAAACTTGTGGAGGCTAATTTGGCATGTCATCATCCCCTCCTCCACCCACATCCTATTGTGGTGGCTCCTCTACCCTATGTCTCCTGGCATCACCTCCTACTACACCCATGGTGCTCATCTCTCAGTGAGTTCTCACATGAGTAGGAATATGTGCCTATTCATTATTGCTCGATCTAAGATCCAATCTAATAGTATGAGAAGGAATTGTAACAAGAACTACCAGTGGCCATTATAATGGTCTCTCCTCCCTCAAAGGATGTTCTTGTGGTTGCTAAACATCAGGGTGTGGTGCCGGACTAACTACCCCTATAGGATCAATTATATGAGGAAATGAATGTGTGGCCAAACACTCTATGTACTAGGGAGTGACACCATCATTCACTACATCTAGAAAGTAGTCCCACCTATAAATGGTAAGGCCAATAACATCTTCCATACATCTAATTGGGTCCAATCTAGGAGAATAACCTTTCTTTACCTCCTTGGTGAAGCAGGTGTAACTACAGTACTCCTGTGATATACTGTATTGATAGTCGAACTGTCTCTAGACATGGGTTAGCGGAAATCTCTCTATCTTCAATGAAGAATGGCCATTCAGTGGCTAAGATACCAACATGAATCCTAGCTAGGAGAAGACATCATCTTATGGCTCTATGCCTAACAATGGTCTATAGGTAACATACATCATGTCATCCAAATGAAGTCTGAAATTGTTTATCTTACCTAGTGTAGGCTAGATCATCTCTCCATAATACCAATAAATATAAATCTACAAGGGTTGTTGTTAGTCCTCAAAGATAGAAATGTGATTGTTGTCATTAACTTGTGTTTCTGGCATTGAACGTGATGCTTATTACTTTTAGGAGACTGACCATTAGTAAAATTCTTGCAAAGTTTTTCAAAAAAATTGTACTTGTCATTATAATTATTAAATATCATTTATCACCTATACTACTAACACATACAACTATGGTACATGTAGTTGAGGATTACTATATTTTCAAGACATAATATAGCTATATGTGAAGTTATAAGTGCACTATTTATATCTTATGTAGGATTTATGCTTAGATTGAGATATATATAGTTGTGTCAGCATTGAGATTGAGATTTATAAGCAATTGTGTCAGCATATGAATTTAGGATTTATAAGCAGTTGTGTCAGTTATATCTTATGTAGGATTTATGCCTAGATTGAGATTGAGATTTATAAGCAATTGTGTCAGGATATGAATTACATACCTGTTAGCTTAAAGAATAAATTTGACAACTGAGTGTCAATACACTTAACCAAGATCAAGAATAGGTGCCGAGTGCAATAGATGCCGAGTAATCTTCAGGTGCCGAGTAAAGTGTAGGTGCCGAGTAAAGTGTAAATGCCGAGTAAAGTGTAGGTGCCGAGTAAAGTGTAAATGCCGAGTGAAGATTAGGTGCCGAGTAAAGTTTAGATGCCGAGTAACAAAATTTTGTGTAAGTGCCGAGTAACTCAGTAGAACAGCATGTGCCGAGCAACAAAAATATTTCAGGAGCCGACTAATCCAGGATATCAGCATAAGAGTTTTGAATTGCACAAACTATGAAGAAAACAATCTTTACAGCCAACATAAGGAAATCTTGAAGGATTTAATGATCAGATCGAATCTTTTATATTTCCTATGTAATTTTCATGCAGCCAATAAGAAAAATGATAAAGGCATGCAACCAATCAGCAAAAGATAAGTATTAAGCGGAAATGAAGATTGAATATGGATCGTAGATCCAGACTTAACCCTAAATCCTCGAATGTCTTTATAAGGAAGACGATGTCTCATAGAGAAGATATGATAGAGAAGGAGATGATGAAGATGATGATATAGAGGAGAAGATATAGAGTGGTTGATATACTATTTTTAGAAGCGAAAGATATCAGATCACAAAGGATCAAGATCAGACGAAGCAGAACAGAGCCAACATTTAGCAATCAAGGATTGTAAACTATCAGGTTCATTTTACCTAATACTTTCTAGCCATTGTATTAGCATGGAAATCCTATGGTGATAGGTTAGCTTAACAGCTATTTCATTGATCCTAGAGATAGGTGATTAAATCCTTTAACAGGGTGACACTTCATGTTAAGTGTTTGTAAATCCTCTAACCAGGTCACTATTGACACAGTGTAAAGCCTTTAACAGGGCAAACCATCAGAAGTGGTTAAACAATATTGTTGCAGTAATTTTTGTGGGTATCATCTCCACCCCAGTTTTACCTTCTTATTCCTGGAGGGTTTCTGGGTTACCAATTTCAGGTGTTATGTGTTATTGATGCATGTGTTAGTTTCATGTTTACTTAATGTATTTACATGGATGCAATTTATTTCCACATAAAAGTTTTATAGGAAAAATTTTAGTACTTCTGATTCACCCCCCCCCCCCCCCTCTCATAAGTACTCTTTCCACATTTGAATATTCCAACAATTGGTATCAGAGCGTTACCAGGTTCTCATAAGGAAAAGTTTAACAGCTTGGAGGAAAAGATCTAGAGATGGAAGCTTTCAAACTTGGAAAGATCATTGAAAATTAGGTGATAGATGTGCAACTTGCTCTGCATAGCTTGGAGGAATTTAGAATCAATTTGAGAAACTCATTAAAAAAAAGGAAAGATCTGGCCATAGCTGAGAATGATATACACTACAAGGAAATTGATACCACCAACATATTTTCCAATGGAGATACCAAAGAGTTTGATGCAGCAATAGCAGAACTGATGGAGAAAAACAAAATTCAAGCAGAAGAGATTAGATCTCTCAAGATGGAACATGAATCATAGGCCATAATGATATGTGAAATTACAGAACAAAAGAAAAGAGCAGTTGATGATTAGGTCATGATGGAAAATGACAAAAGGAATCTTGCAAATAGACTTGAAGAAAAATGTACTGAACTGACAAGGATCTCAAACATGCAGATGGATACACTTGCTCAAATGATGAACCTTCATCATGAACTCAATGTGAAGGACATTGAGATCTCTACTCTGAAGATGCAGAATGAAAAAATGCAGAATGAATTGAACAGAGAAAAAGAGGTAGCAGAAAATCTCAACAAGTCAAGTGAAGCCATCAAGTATTTTGAACAATTGCTGAAAACTCCAAGATCTGCCCATGATACATCAAGACTTGGTTACAATAGCACTGAAGTTGGAGAATCATCAAAAAGTGCTGAACAAAGAAGTGACAAAGGTAAGAATACTAAACCCACTTGTCATTATTGTAATAAGAAGGGACATACTGCTAATGTGTGCAGGAGCAGAAGATTCAATTAACCAAACACACCCAAGAGTAAGAGTTTCTGTCACAAGTGCAACATGCAAGGACATATGACACAAGATTGCAGATCCAATTTCACAAGGACTCAGAGATTTGATGGACATTGTTATAATTGCAATAAGTATGGACATAGGGCATTTGAATGCAGATCAAAACCTATGTGGACATCAAATCAACCAGCAAAAATAGAAGGAAAAGAAAGTCATCATCATTGGGATTACAATACCAGGTACAGTTGTCATTATTGTCAAGAATATGGACATACACCACAGAACTGCATAAGAACACATTTCAGAGGGAACTACAAAAGATGGTTGAACCAAACCACATGTTTCAGTTGTCTGAAAACTGGTCATATCAGCAAAAACTGTCCTACAAGATCAAAGGCACCCAAGTCTGAAGAGAATAAAGGAAAAGAAAAGATTGATATTGAAAAGATAAGGGGGCAAATGAACAAGACTTGGAAAAAGAGAGATGAGTGCAATACATCAAGTGAAGGGATCACTTTACCCAATGGGTCAAATGATCACACTTCATCAAACTAAGCATGAGAAGTGTATAAGACTGATATACAAAGTTATATCAGACATCAGTCCCAAGACAAAGAAGCAATTCAAAGTATAAATCTACATGAAACAAGATGTCAAGATGAAAACAAATTTTGATGCCGAGCTACCTTTGGATATCGAGTCAAAACTCAAAATAGATGCCGAGCTCCCAACAGCGACTGAGCTGATAACCGATGCTGAGTTGAAAAAACTCCAATGGAAGCTGAGTAGAAAGGAAATTTAGTAGATGCCGAGTTAGGTTGAAATTTCTTTAGAAGCCGAGTTGGCAGTTGAGCATTTAATGCGATGAAATCAGGGTATATTATCGCGATTTCAATCAGTTTTTCGCATCACGATCAAGAAGCAAAGCCGAAAAAGGAGCAGAGAAGATCAAGAAAAGTTCAGAAGCAATTCGTGAAAGATTCCAACAATGATCTCGTTGATTCAAGGTATTTCTCTTAAGTTCCGAGCTACGTAGGTCTCACAAACTTGTTTGAATTATAAAACCCTAGTTTGGAAAACAATGGCATCCGGGTCAGGAACCACCAAGGGTTTAGAAACCCATGAAGTTCAGTTGGTCAGCAACAAAGTAAAACAACCTGAATTTAAGCCCATACCTGAAGTAGCATACAAGAATGATCCTGCAGGTGCATTATCAGTTATTCCGAATAAAGTTGTTATGGTAGAAGATGTTCGCAGATGCTACAATTGTAAAATTGGTGCCATAGGAGACTTAGAAATTCATAATGCATATGATAAATTATGTGAAAACAAAGTACTAAAAAATGAGTTTTCCATTGTAGAAAGAAAAGGAATAACCAAAACCCTAGCATTTCCGACTGTCTTCAAAACAGAATGGGTACGGATAGTTTTGAGCCGAATACACAACGGAGCTTTTTGGTTAGAGTCAGGGCCAGTAAAATTCACCAAGAAAATCGTTCATAGGGTTACTAGTATTCCAACCCTAGATCAGCCAAAGACCCTGCGAAGTGACAAAAGGGAAGTAATTGAGAGAAATACAGGTGCAAAATGGAACAATAGAGGGATGACTATCGACACAGTCACTGATCCTCTACTAGACTTTGCTGTAAGAATTATTTCACACAAATTCTATCAATCAAGTAGATTAAATAGTGTACCTTGTATAGCAGTTGATGTTGCATACAAGATAATAAAAAGGGATCACACTTATGATCTGGCAGAGCTCATGTTTCAATAGATTAGTGAAAATCTGGGAGCTATAAGGAAGAGCAAAGGAACTCAATGTAAATTTGGATCAGTTTTGATATGTATGTTTTTCTATCTGATGAAAGAATTTCCTTCTATAGGGAAAGTTAAATGGAATCCAGACAAAAAAATTGTTGAACAAATTAATGGATACATTGAACAGATGGGTGAAAATTTTGATGCCCAAATGACTGGTTATTTTGAGGACTTCAAAAAGTCCATGAAACAAAGAATGAGAATTCCAGTTTCAATGACTGAGAAATATGAAAAAGATATTTTCTTTCTTGTAGATATAGATTATACTTATGTGCAAGCAGTTATACCTAGAATAAGATGGCTTAGGCCACTAGTATATGAACTTGATGCTGATCAAGCCTCTGTAGCAATAACAGCCTTACTTGCAGAAGAAGTAGACAAAAATGCAAAAATTTTTGGAACTTATGATGTTGTCAAATCAAAGATAATAACAGAGTTGAAGACTACTTCAGCAGTAAAGAAGAAAGAGAAAATGGTAAGACAAATCAAAAGAAAATTTGGTGTAGAAGAAGAAGGGATAGCAAAAGAAGAAGGAGATGACATTAAAAAAGAAGAAGTCATTGAAGAAGAAGAAGACAAACTTCAGGATCAGACTCAAGGGTCAGAAGGAGACAAAGAGGAAAGTGTTGAGGTTGAAGTAGCCAAGGAAGCACCAGTCAAGAAAAAGACCACAACTCCATCTGCTCCTAAATCCAAGGGGAGGAAAGTAGCTACCCCAGCACCAAAAAGACCAACCACAAGGGCCACAACTCAAAAAGAAAAAGAAGAGGCTAAAGGGAAGAAGAAAGACTCAAAGAAGACTGTTGCTGAGTCAAAGAAGAGGAAGTTCATTCCCCAGACTGAAATAGATGAGGAGGAAACAAAGTCAGAAGACAACAGTCAATCTCAAGAGGTAAGACAAATACCCCAGATTGATGTTGATAAATTATGTACAGAAATTAGAAATAATGATTTGAAAGGATTAAAGAATCTCAATTTTTCTAAGCTCACCAAAGGAGAGAAAAATAAATTAGAGGAGTCTATGTATGCTATGATGACTGAATATAAGCACACACCTCTAGAATTAGATGACTCTATGCCGAGAGAACTGTATACAATCATAGAGGATAAATGGCATTTTTGTTTACAAATGGAAAAAGAAATAAGGGAGTCAACATTGGAAAGATTGTTGCCTGATTTGACTAGATATCAAATAATAAATGCCATAAAAAGGCATAATAACATATTCACTCCCAAGTATAGAGCATTCAGAATTCTACAGAATAAAATTGAAGAGGTAGTTACCAAATCCACAAGATTGTGGAAAATAGTTTACAAGAAAATTGAAGATGTATATAATGAAGAATATAAGGCAGAAGCAATTGCCAAGATAAAAGAAAAGGGAGCATTAGAAATAAAAGAGAAGAAACTAGTGGAGAAGGAGAGTAAAGGAGAAAAGGAAGGAGAGGCACTCAATGAGGAGAAAGAGGAAGAGAAAGATACAGCTGAGCCACAAGATCAAAGTATGCAAGACATACAGGTATCTCCTCCTAGTCCTCCTCATGCCACCATCACACCTGCAGATTTCATAAAAATAAAGGATGTTACAAAAATTTCAGTTCAAAACATCAATCCATTAACTGCAGAGGATTTGGAAATCCTTGACCAATCATTTTTAGTAGCAAAATTAAGTTCAAATCCTATATTGGTCAGTGTTGATGAATTAAAGAATCCAGAAGTCAAAGCAAAAGCAAGGGTAAAAGCACAAATGCCACCTTTGATCACAAAAACTACTGGTATTCTATTCCTTCCACCACCACCTTCACCAAGTATAAGTACTGATACACTCCAAGTGCCAAGTACAGCAGCAGGGGAAACAAAAGAAAAATCTGAACAGCCACCAAGTTCAACCCCATCTAGCATTCAAAAAGGGGATACTCAAGCTGAAGAAAAAGAGACACAGAAAAAGGAGGAGACTGCAATACAAACACTGGTTGCATTACCCAAATTTGGTACTCCAACACAAACTCTTCAGTAGCCAAGCACAGATGGATTACAGCTGAAAATCAGAACACCAGGCTCGAGTTCATCAAAAGCAGTCAGGAGACTTCACTATGGAGTTCCTGAGCTTGATGAAGAAATTAAAATCCCATATTATGAATCTAGCACTCTTACAGAAGAAAAGATTAATGAAATTCAGAGTGCACTAGACAAAAGAAGGAGACAAGAAGCACTAAGAAAGGAATACAAGCATAAGCGTACATTGAATGAAATTAAGGACATATTCACGGAAGCTTTTTGCTTACAATCTCTAGATGAGTCAAGACCAATCATGGAACAACTTTCTGATATAGTTGACCAGGTGACTAATGAAGACCAGGAAAAAAATGTAAAATTACTTGAATGGTCAGAAAAGAAGTTCCAAAGAAAAGTAAACAGTAAAATATCCAGTGATATAGCACTAGCACAAGAAGAACTGGCAAAGAAAGTTACAACAGTTAAAATTGTACTAGGAAACATCTTTTCCCTGTACAACAAGTTGTGTAATTTTTCAACATTCACACAAGACACTAGCCAGAAAATACTGAGTTTGGAAAGCAATCTAAAAACTTCTAGTATGCAACTCCCTACAGATCCAGCTCAGAGTGAGAAGCATTTTGTCCAATCGCTTCACACACAAAGAGAGCTAGCCGTTTTGGCAGCAGAGGAGGCGACTACAAAAGCCAAATTGATACAAATGCAATCATCAATTACTCCACATTTGGGATTACTTCATAAGGAGAAAATAAATGCAGAGACAGTCCTCAGGAAAGACCCTAATCTTTCTTCATTTGATGCACTTGTACACCTAGCAGCAGAGATTGCCATCTAGCATAAGACATTAGATGTTGCATTAGCAAATTGGGATGCAGCTCTGAAGATACTCCTTGAAGTAAATAGCACATTTTTGGCCAAATATGGCATTTCATTGTAAAGACCCTTGACATAAGTGTCAAAAAAGGGGGAGAATAAGTAATTAAAGAAAGAAGTTGAGTACAGGAATGAAATGATAAGTATAATAAAAGGGGGAGTAAGTATAATAAAAGGGGGAGATAGTAGAGATAGCCAATTTTGAAATTTTGACAGGGAGATAGTAGAGATAAGCAAATTTTGGAATTTTGGGGGAGAAAGCAAATTTTGGGAAGCAAATTTTGAATGAAGGATTAATTACTGAGTCACATGGATTAAGTGTTTTTGCCACTCATGTCAAAGGGGGAGATTGTTAGCTTAAAGAATAAATTTGACAACTGAGTGTCAATACACTTAACCAAGATCAAGAATAGGTGCCGAGTGCAATAGATGCCGAGTAATCTTCAGGTGCCGAGTAAAGTGTAGGTGCCGAGTAAAGTGTAAATGCCGAGTAAAGTGTAGGTGCCGAGTAAAGTGTAAATGCCGAGTGAAGATCAGGTGCCGAGTAAAGTTTAGATGTCGAGTAACACAGTTTTGTGTAAGTGCCGAGTAACTCAGTAGAACAGCATGTGTCGAGCAACAAAAATATTTCAGGAGCCGACTAATCCAGGATATCAGCATAAGAGTTTGGAATCGCACAAACTATGATGAAAACAGTCTTTACAGCCGACATAAGGAAATTTTGAAGGATTTAATGATCAGATTGAATCTTTTATATTTCCTATGTAATTTGCATGCAGCCAATAAGAAAAATGATAAAGGCATGCAACCAATCAGAAAAAGATAAGTATTAAGTGGAAATGAAGATTGAATATGGATCGTAGATCCAGATCTAACCCTAAATCCTCGAATGTCTTTATAAGGAAGACGATGTCTCATAGAGAAGATATGATAGAGAAGGAGATGATGAAGATGATGATATAGAGGAGAAGATATAGAGTGGTTGATATACTATTTTCAGAAGCGAAAGATATCATATCACAAAGGATCAAGATCAGACGAAGCAGAACAGAGCCAGCATTCAGCAATCAAGGATTGTAAACTATCAGGTTCATTTTACCTAATACTTTCTAGCCATTGTATTAGCATAGAAATCCTATGGTGATAGGTTAGCTTAACAGCTATTTCATTGATCCTAGAGATAGGTGATTAAATCCTTTAACAGGGTGACACTTCATGTTAAGTGTTTGTAAATCCTCTAACCAGGTCACTATTGACACAGTGTAAAGCCTTTAACAGGGCAAACCATCAGAAGTGGTTAAACAATATTGCTGCAGTAATTTTTGTGGGTATCATCCCCACCCCAGTTTTACCTTCTTATTCCTGGAGGGTTTCTGGGTTACCAATTTCAGGTGTTATGTGTTATTGATGCATGTGTTAGTTTCATGTTTACTTAATGTATTTGCATGCATGCAATTTATTTCCACATAAAAGTTTTATAGGACAAATTTTAGTACTTCTGATTCACACCCCCCCCACCCCCTCTCATAAGTACTCTTTCCACATTTGAATATTCCAACAATACCTTTCATCAATAGATAGATTAAATTGAGCTAGTTGAAATTATTGATACTGAAGTTGAACCCTAAATTTTCTCATTAATGTACTAGTAGTTAATACTATTGCATACCTTTTTGGATTTGCTGGTGTACTTTCTTTTGAACATTCCCTTTTCTCCTTTGCATCTAAAATGAAATCATTCCAATCCCTCACTGAAACAAAGGGAGGATGCTCATACTTTGGGTTTAGGACGAGGCTCTTTCTATATGTGTCCCTCACAACCTTAAGATGTCTAGAAGCTTTTTGTAACAATTTCTTATGATCAAAAATATTACTGCCAAACTCATGCTCTATATCTATGATGAGCTCATCTTTTAATTTTTGATCTTGGTAGTTCCACCTTTTAAGAAAAAACACAAAATTGTTAGATATAGCTAGTATAAGAAAAAAATCGAATGAAAGGAAAAATGTTGCACCAATTAATGATATGAAAAAAAAAGTGGGATAAAATTAGTTCAATTATGATGTTCCACCTTTTACGTATGGTGGGCCCGAATCTTCGCAACGTGAGGTCATAAAGCCTCCTATAAAATGTATCATTTCCTGCAAAAAATGTCATGGGATAATTAATAGTAAGAACCATTAAAATGAATCATGCAAAGAATACTTTTCATAGTGAATAAAAAATACATAAAATGAGATACATTTCATCTTTTTAGTGATCTATTTCAAGGTTGGAGGATCAACATGACCAAAATTGACCAAAAAAGAAGTTTGGAAAAAAATTTAAAATGTCTAAAACCAGTCAAACTCTACCAAGGTTCTATTGCTAATGTTCTGAAACTAAAAAATGTACTAAGACTATATTAATTTATATACCTTGAAAAAAATATAGTGCATAATACATATAACTTTCCATTACCTTCATTTTTTGTCATTCTTAATTGATGTTGTCACTGATTATACCTGGGATATTCTGGAAAACAAATATTTCTAAAATAGACACTGAAGCTGAAATTGAGCACTCTAAAACTCTAACAGGCAATAGCAATGATGTGGGAAATCATTGAAAACTGAACATTGAATATGAAAGAAGACTCCCACTTTTGGTTCTCTATAGAAAAATTGGTTAGTATCTTCTACTGAAAGCATGAAATTGCAATGTACCAAATTACTAAACTAGAGAATTATTGGTATAGACAAAAGGTCATTGATAATTTAGATGATCCTACCAAACCCCTAATAAAAAGGAATTCCAAAATAATTTAAAAACTTGCACAATACGACATACTAAAGAAGGTCATGAGGCATCACTCCACATCAAAAGCCCTTGCATTCAGCACTTCTTATCATGTTTACGTCTTGCAAGAAAATCCTTATTACAATACAAAACAATATTATTTAAAGTACCTAGAATCTTAGGACATTTCAAAGGCATTGATTATTATCGTCAATCAACAACGATGTATGCATAGCTCCTGTGCTAGAAATACGGGTAGCTCCAGGAAATGACAGTAAATTATCACCAATACATGCACTATGATCTGCATTTGGCGATGTACCAGACGGTGCATCTCCTACCACAAGAAAAACAATACACTATGTGATGCACCCAAGATTAAAGTACATATTATCAACTCATAATTAACACAAAACCAAATATAACAAAACAAGGATTTACTAGCTAGACATCTTGTTGTTGTCGACATTACAGTCGGCAATCTCGTATGGGCATCTGTTAACCTCTTAGGAGACTCCTGCACTGGATGACTTGAACAATACATTGTTAGCAAAGACATTCTGAAATAATAAAAGTAAGAGTTAAGAAGTTTTGAATGTTCAAAATAAAAAATTCCTTCTAACTTGTCAACTAAAAGATTATTTTACCACTGGCAGTTGGAGCTCTACTACTATCGGCCTCAATGCGTTGTCCTTGACCAAGTTGTGGATCAATTGCCAAAAATTCATGTATAACAAGAATTTAGTAGTTAAAGTTTCTTACAAATCTTTAAAAAAATTGAATCAATAAAGTATTTTTGCACATATTACATATTTTACTTCACAACATAAAAGATTATAAAATATAAATCTTTATTGAACTTTTCTTATAACTAAATATTCATTTGAGCTTACTTCATAACAACAAGCTTGCGCTCTCAAATCTGATAGCCTCTTCATCATCTCCTCGGATTCCATATTTGCCTCATCCAAAATTTTCATTGCTTCTAAATTAATTTTTAAAATTTTTTTCTTCAACATTTTTATGAAATTGGTAGTTTCACCAATATCCTCATCAAAAGGTGTAGCTAGTGGCTCGACATTTACTGATGCTACTTTACCCTTATCCTAAACATCAAATTGTGAGAGGAATATTAATAAAACTATCATAAAAACTAAAAACCATAAATAAAATAACGTAATAATATACCATTTTTCAACTATCTAATTTGTACAATTTCAAAAAGGTTTACCCTCACTGAAGAAGGGGTGGGAGTAGCATCTTGTTGACCTCTATCATCTGTCAGATCCATATCATCCTATCACAAATATTAAACATAAAAAATTTAGCTAACTGAAAGCAATAGACAGCAAAAAAAAAACTTATTAACAAAATGGTAAATAGTACTTACAGCCCTCATGATAGTAACTTTGTTTGTATCTATGCGATTTAAATGGTAATCGATTAGTAGTTCTTCCCCTGCACTTGTTGATTTTATTGCACAAACAAAAACTTCATTCCCCTCACGCACCTCAAATATGCAATTGGGTTGCTTACTAGTTGAAGAAGGTCGCGTACTATTTATAAAGCCTGCAATATTACCTATTGCTTTTGGTCTCACATTAATGTACATAGAAAATCTTTTACTTTGATCATTTTCTTTCCATTGTACATAATTAGTTGATACCCCATACCTATGCATACTTTTTTTATATCGAACAATTCGTAGCCAATCATTATAATTGTAACATGGACCGACATACTTGAACAATTTAACAACTTTGTTGTAACATACCTTTATCCCATCCATGGAAAATAGGCTCAAACCATGTAATGAGGATGGAGCAATGCGGTATATCCTCTCATTAACACAAAAATCTGTGTTAATTGGAGGTAGCTCATTGGGTACCCATTCTTTCTCAATGTGTGAGTATTGAAAGGACACCTTGATGTTGCCTTTGGTCTCATCATCATAAGAACATGACCCCTCATTAGCAAGGAAAAAATGCATGCATTTATCAAATTTTTTTCTATTCTTTTGACCTCTAGTTGATCTCCCTATTTAGCCATACTACATGTAGAGCTTTCATCTACTAGTTCCTCATTTCCCTCATTTGATGTAGATAGATCTGACAAGTACCTATTTGGTGGGTCCTGCAATCCATCAAATGGAAAGTGAAAGTGACAAATATAAAATGTAGTAAGTTGAAAGTGATTATACAATTATATTTCTATACGGACCTTCTTTGTCTATATATACATTATATGATTATATAATATGTCTATTTATAACATACATGCTCAATGATAAACAAGAAGACTATAAGAAAATTATGTCTATTTATTAACTTATACCTGCTGATTTGTGTCACTGTGCACAATCCACACCAAACGGGTCAAATTTCCTGTAGTCAATTGACTATTTGCAAAAAGGGTGACAATTAGACACAATGTAAACATTGGTAATTATAAATAACATATGTTGTAATCATTAGAAATGAACACAATAAATATGTAATCAAATTTCCTGAATATGTTAATCATTTACTTTAAGTTAGCTAAAAATTACATGATACACGTTTGCTACAAATAACTTAGAAGACAACATGAACAATAGGAAACATCACAAACATGAACAAATTTCACTTATATATGGAATGCAAGATCGTCAACAGAAGGGGTGACGATTTACCTGTAGTCAATTGATTGTTTGCAAAAAGGGTCATAATCGGACACAACATAAATATTGGTAACTATAAATAACATATGTTGTAATCATTAGAAATGAACACAATAAATATGTAATCAAATTTCCTACATATGTTAATCATTTACCTTAAGTTAGCTAAAAATTACATGATATGTGTATGCTACAAATAACTTAGAAGATAACATGAACAATATGCAACATCGTAAACATGAAAAAATTTACCTTTATATGGAATGCAAGATCATCAATAGAAGGGGTGACAACGTTTGTAGTCATTGATTATCTTCTTCTTCTTTTTCATCATCATCATCGCCATCATCACCATCATCATCGCCATCATCGCCATCATCATCGCCATCATCACCATCATCATTGCCATCATCATCATCATCACCACCACCATCATCATCATCATCACCATCACCATCACCATCATCATCATCATCATCATCATCATCATCATCATCTCGATCTTCATCATCTGCTTCTTCATCATCTTCAATATCTTCTTCTTCCATAACATTATACTTTATCGGCCTTCCTCTTGGATCATGTCTAACAACAAATGACCAACCCTGTTTATGTGAAACCTCTAAGTAAAACACTTGCTCACATTGGCTTGGAAGAACATAGGGCTCATCTCCAACTGGCTCAAATGACCTTGTATTGATCATTGTAAATCCATTATCATGTTGGTTAGCCGTTCTATTTGGATCATTTTGATTTAGTCGTAACTTATACCATTTGAGACAAATAAAACTACTTTGAAGGTGTTAAATTCACACTCAATTATATCATCCAAGATGCCATAGTATTGATTTTGAGATTGTTGAGGATGTATGTCGTTTCTAGATGATATATTGGTGACCTCGAAAACTACAATTGTCCAAGAATCACAAGTTTTCTTTGTGTCATCCAACCTTTTTATGTGAAATTTGTAGCCATGATAGTACATAGCTTTGTGGTGCTTAACCTGCAAATTTTGAAGTGTGTGTAAATTATTTGTATCATGAGTTGATACAAAACATAAGTCAAGTTATGATCATTAATAAATTTCTACGTACCTCTCCACCTCTTAAACCCTTTACAAGATCAACTACCATCGGCATAACATTGGAATCTCCATTACGATGAGCTTTTGTAACGAATGAAGCAACACCTTCCCATGTTAATGAGCAACCATTTTTTTGACATCGTTCAATCCATTCTATCATCCAATCAAGATTGTTCACAATATACAAATGTATTGCATCCCACTCTCGACCACCTATTTCAAAAAAATACGCTAATTAAAATAACTTATATTGAAGATTTATAAGAATTAATTAACTACAATAACATCTTAGATTTACCTCTCACTTTCCTCGATCTACCTTTTCCCATCAAGTACTCCCCTTCAAATTTGTTAATTGAGTTGGGATCCCAAATACGATCTACATGGATGTTTGCTACAAACTTAGGAAGATATTCACTAATGTACACCATGGTTTGGTATACCATATATCCCTCCACCATAGAACCCTCGGGATGTGCTCTCTGTCGAACCAAGCCTTTCAAAAATTTCAAGTGCCTCTCAACCATCCACATTGACCTGGTTGGTATAGGTCCACACAATTCAATCTCCTCAACTTGATGTATGAGGTAGTGTTCTTGTGCATTGAAAAAACTTGGAGGTAGACACTTTTGCATTTCACACATCAGAAGATGAATTTTTCTCTTCCAATATTTTGTATCTTCTTTATTGATTTCTTTAGATGACAACCATCTCATATATTTTCCAAGATCATATATAACATGTTTGACATTGTTGGAAAAGTGGTGTGGGAGAGATAGAGGTAGAACATACTACAATATTTCTGAAATGATCTTGTCAATATTTTATAAAAGAATGCAATTGAAACTACATGCAGTATATAAATATATAGTGAATACAAAATTACATGAATTACCTTATCGTGTGTTTTCAACCCTGGCCCAAATTCACTTTTATTTGATATGATATTTTTTATGTTCGTAGCAAATCTTGTGGGAAATCGTATTAATTCTTTTATAGCATTTCTCTGCTGCTCTAACAATAATCAACTAAGGGCACTTGTATCAATCTAGTCTCCATTTTTATTTGATCGAATGCCATTTTTCATTGCATGGTTGGATTCTTCAATGTCACTACAAGTTTTGACAATTTGATCTTGGTCACACCTTCCATCCAAGATTTTCCATAATGTCTCTGCTACATTCTTTCCAATATGCATAGGATCAAAAAAATGCACAATTGGGAGTTGCTTGTAGTACGAAAACCTAGTAAATTGCATAGGATAAATTTTTAGTCCTTTTGGAAGTTGGTCATTGATGTCTTGACAACCTTCACAGGCATCAATCACATCATTAGTAAACAAAACACAATATCAAAATATAAATTTGAAACAAAAACCATCAAATGGAATGTTATTACCTCAACAATTTATTTTATTGTATGCCAACTTCCATAGGTGAGGTTTCATTCTCTATGGCTTTGATGTAGTCTCTTCTAGACCATTTGAAAGATTTTTTTCGATAATTCAATACTTATGATTTTTGTGCAAAAAGTGTGTATTCTCATCAAACACCTACTTTCTTAAACTTTTTGAATGACGAGATTTCATCTTTGGACCACAAATTAGACATGTAAATTTACCCTTTGTCTGAAGACCTAATAGATCATGTATAATTGGATTAAATGTGTTAACTTTGACATACCAAAAAAGAGGTGTCAAGAAGAGAACATACCACAAAAATGTGTTAGCCTAGGGGCATCGTGTATTGTCCATACAAGCATTGCATGAAATTGAAATTATCTTTGTCCTATTGGTCTACAAATGTCATACATAGTAACCCCATTCCATAACACCACCAACTCGTCGAAAAGGGGTTCAATATATACATTGATATGTTTAACTTGGTACTTACCTAGTTGAATGAGCAAAAATATTACATAATTATTTTGACCATTTGATGGATTAGTAATAAATAAATTAATTTAGATGACCACTAAATAAAAAAATACCTAGAACAATCAGTGTCAGCATTATGTCCTCTTTCTTTATGGACAACCAAGGAGGTATGTTATTGTTGATAACAAAAATAGGCCACACCGAGTAAGTAGATCTCATCTCTCGATAAGGATTGACACCATCTGCTGCCAATGAAAGCTTGAGATTATGAGGTTCTTCTTTAAAGTGTGGCCATTTTTCCTCTATTTTCTTAAATGTTGAACCATCTGTAGGCATTCGCATAATGTCATCTTGACTTCTATTGCGTGCATGGTAATCCATAAATTGTGCCAAGCTATTGCACTTGAATAATTGTTGCAAACATGGAATAATGGGAATATGCCGAAGAACCTTGTGAGGCACCTTTTTTGTTAATCGATCTGATTGATATCTATTGATATGACAAGTAGGGCATTGTGTTGCAAATTCATGTTGTTTATGATATATAATATGATCGTTCGGACATGCATGTATTGTTTGATACTCCATTCCAATATCTTTCATAATGGAAAATGATTCTTGGTACGAGCGAGGTAGAATGTTTGATGGTGGTAACAAACACTCACCTATCAACCTATGACCAAAAATATAATTTCTTAATTTAAAGAATATTAATTGCTACACGAACCCAATGTTAATTGTAAGGGAAATACGAGTAAAATAATGAAAGAAGATGGCATACCTTAACATACGTGTCATTGCTACGTTGGATAAACCATTCATAACCTTTAAGTTCACCAATAGCAATACAACGGCAAGAAGAGTTGTTTTGGAGCCTTCATATAGGGACTGGTGTGCCTTCTCAAGTAAAGGTACATCAAGCTCTACATCATCATCATCATCTTGATCATTGTGATCATTTTTATCATCATGATCTTCATCATCCTGGTCTTCTTCCATGGTATCATTACCTTCTACTTCAATATGCACACCTCCATGTTCCCTCATTTGGAAATCCGCATTCTTCGAATTATCATGGTCCATAACATGAAACTCAGGGATGTTGACCTATATCAAAATGATGACCTTATATTAACCATGACCATGATGTCATCATCAAATCATGTCTTATGTAATTTATAAACTATTAAAATACATACCAATGGGCGATACTCGTTTCCCCCTTCATTGTGACCATGTTGCCTACAATGTTGCTTAACTATTGTGATTAGATATCTTCAAGTCTTTAAGCCCTTACATATTTTGCAAGGACAATAACATTTTCCATCACCCTTTCTTTTTAAGTTAGAACACAGTCTAGCAATTGTCTCCCCATTTCTTTGTGCGTTGATATCGTTAGACATGGCCTTTCTTGAATGGAATGACTCATTGGTGGAAGAAGGATGATTTATTTGTAACCTGCAGATGGAGTAGTAAGAGGAAGACACATATAAAAAGGAGTTAGGTCTCTGAACCAAGTAGGAGTTAGGACATGTTGGAGTGGGGTCAGCCCAAGATATTTTGGAATCTTGAAGAACCTAGTAAAGGGTTTCTGGAAAGGTGAAAATAAACAAGTATTTTTACAGCTACAAAGGAGGAATTGAGAGCATTATAAATAATGAAGAAGAAACTTAAATCCATACAACTTCACCTCTATTTACAATTTGACCTTTCTGCAAGTGAAATATGACAATATACAAAGTTTCCATTCACATTTTCACTTACAAAAGAACACCAAATATACCTTTGCTACAATATCTTCTTCAAATTCTTCGCAAACAGATTCTTCAGAACTGCAAGCTCCTGTGCAAAAAAAAAAGAGATGTACTAAGTAATTTTTGATGGGAAATATTTAAACAAATCAACTATCAAAAAAACAATTTATGAAATTCAGTTGCTTTATTATGTACTGAAGACTTGGCAAGATGTTCCCAAGTCTATCTATAGAATGCCTATCTGCATAGTTGTTTGCAAATTGTCTAGTATGGTGCCACTTTTGAACAAAAATAAATGTCACTAGGGCTGGTAATTTGGCTCAAGAGATGCACAAGCTTGTTGACACCACATAAATTTTAGTTCATATAGCACTCACCTATCTTCTTTAACAAAATCCAAAGAGAATACAAACAAACTAATGAGCCGTGTCTATCTCAATTGAATAGCAAGTACTATAGTGAGTATTAGGAAACTGACCTTGCGGATAGCATCCAGTTCATAAAGTATTAGGAAAGTGACCTTGCTATTTAGTTTAACATAGATTGGTGAACAGAAAATTTGTAATAAAAATCTGATTTTTTTCCACACTTGTTCAAACCATATAATGAAATGACAAAAAATGAATTGTATACGAGTCACTCCAAATTCTTAGCTTTTAATATGCTTCATAGATGAGATTACATTATATGTTTTGAACAAGATGTGCCAAAAAAATCAAATGACATAGATATAAGCATTCTCACACCATGAGTGAAACAAAAATTTTATAAAGCTTTATTGCAAAAAAATTGTCAATATTATTTACATTGTACATACTTGTTTATATAATGCTTCAATTCCTAAACTAAGAAACTATAGCTAGTGTTCTAACCATGCATAAAAATAAAATTACAGTGCAAATGTATGAAATTATATGCATAACTACTCCTATACTAGTTTATACTACTAGATTATAATACAAAAAATCCTTATCTGAGATTTAGAATACTACTTTGATGATAACCCCGAGGCTTTTGTGACCTAGACCAACACACAATCTGATGGAATAAGATGGTCACATAATAAGGAGAAGAAAGAGGATCAAAAATTCAGAGTTACTAACTTGAAAAACTTAAAAATGATCCCCTTGAGGTCTTGTATGAGGGACTCTCATGCACATTAAAAACTACACATGCACCCATATAAATAAAACTTCAAAAGATGAAATTAAAAAGCTTGCATGCAGTTTGGCAGGCACTCCATGTGGGAACTGTTAGTTAAATGGCACAATTCCCATCAAAACATGAAAAATTACCTACTAATTATTAAGAAGCAACACTTTGAAAACAAAACTCAAGGGGCATATGGGAAAGTGATGAGAGGATTGCCATTACTAAGGGAAGCTGACTCTTTTTTCTCATCCATATTGGATCTAGCAGATGAGATCCAACTTTAGGATATGTCCTAAGGATTTCTACTTCTCATCCATTAAAGAAAAGTATGTCTGATAGTAACAACGTATATCATTTGGTAAGCCAATAGAATTGCTAGAAGTCTTCACAATCTACTCATTCCATGCTACAAGGCTTTTGAATGATCTCTTTCAATGCCTTATCAATGGCTTCTCTTGCCTATTTTCCCTTGGATAGTTAAAAGCCTGATGGTGAGTGGAAGATAAAAAACTCTACTATTGCTACTCTAATAACAAGGTTAAGAAATGATGCCCACAACCATTTGTTGTCTGTTTCATAATCCTAAATATAATTAAAATTGGTTCATAAAAACTTCCATTGTATTTATCTATTTTTAATGGTCCAATTTTGAAAAAATTTCTCTTGGTTTGATTGAGAAGTTTAAGAGGGCATAAAGTGTTTTAAGTACTTTCTAACTCTCCAGCACACATCACAACCTGTTAGGCACTATTTGACACCCTACTATACCGATGCCCACCAAGATCTTGCTTGCAGTACTTTATGTTGCATCATGTCTATATATATTCCATCTGCACATATTGAAATATATTAAAAAAATAATGACAATGAAAATAATTGGATGACACACAGCAGAAAAAGGCTTGATTTGGGGAAGACTCTCTGACAATAGACAACTGAATATAGTAGGGTTTTATTAGCTCCTGCCTGGCCAAGGAAGAATGCCTTATAAACAGTCTATACAAAAGCATGATCATAGAGTTAAAGAATATTTTCTAGGCAAACAAAACAACATCCTTTCATTTTAAGATGATATATAAAGGTATTCTTCCAGAGAGGGGCCAACTCGGTTCATTTTGAGTTTGATGGGTTTAACCCATAGGCATTACTACACCAAACTAGATCTCAAATAACCTTTATATTAGACCCATATCCAAGGACTATGAGTGCCAAACTAATAACTTAGCTTTTTGTACAATAAAATCAACATATTAAAGACATAAAGCCATTTGTACAAGGGTGATATTTCCTCAAGTTTTCTTTGTTGCCAAATTCCTTTAGATAAAGATAGCTACTGTAAATAAGTGGATAGATTCACCCAAGAATCTCTCCCGTAAATGGAATTCCTTCTCAATTTTGGAAGGATAATTTCACAAATATTGTAATGTAAACTTCTAAAATTAGTTCATCCAAACATAAAACCAACAAATGTCTGCCAAATCTTATGAGAGAGAACAAAAAAAAAATGATCAGGAAATTGAAGTGGGTTATAGGATCTGACATTTCACATAAATTTCCATGTAATTATTGGTCTAAAAGGTTGAGCCCTATCTTCCTTATGAGAGTAGTTTTGGTTTGGATAATAGTTTATAAAGAAAAAAAGCTATGTTGTGGACTGAATCCTTTGGTAGATACATATCCGAATTGGAGAATATTATAGTGTCAGGTTTTATTATAAACATTTTTTTTGTGATTTGACTTCCATATCCTTGAATCTTGATCGCAATGTTTTGTTTTAATTTGTATTTTGATTATGTAGGTTTAATGCTTCAAATGAGGTTCAGGGGTGGACCCAATATCCATTTGCATTTGATTTTCTATAAGGTTTACAGTTTTGGCAAGTTCGAATTGCATTTTGAATGGGTGTCATGGGTGGTGGCGACAACATTGCTCTATTCCAGCATTGCTTCAAAATTTCAGAGGTGAGTCATTTTATCCAATTAGATTGGATTTGCTAAAAAAATTTAACATTCTAGTTGATTGGAAAATTATTTTATTCTTTTAGTTGTCATCTTTTCTTAGTTTTCAATCTTATCCTTATTAGACATGGTTTGTTACTCTTGTTAATTGAGACTTTCACTCCTTTATTAATATTGAATCTCTAGGTAATCATTTTGTGTGTCATTATATTTTGCAATACCCCTGTCCCCGAGATGTTTTGGATATCCAGGCATTATATCAATCCCGACCATGTATCCACATGGAATTTCATTTTAAGCCACTAAAATCTATATATTCAATGATATACTCCTCTCTAATTAGTTTCTAAGAAAATAGATACTAACAATATAATTACGCCGTGGGATTTATCCTTCTATGAAATACATACATTCTAAAATCTTTAAACTTAGGAAAATTTGACATATCTATCTATGAAGTCTTCAAAGATAACTAAAAATATCATGACTTTATATTTGATGCCTTCACTGATCACACAAAGTGAATTTTTTTTTGAATCCCTTGAAGATTACTAAAAATATTGTAAATTAATCTATGAATCCTTCAAAGATCAGTAAAAAATAATTGTAAATTTTGATCTATGAAGCCTCCAAACATGATCAGGATCTCAACACCGAAGAAGAATGTGGCTACATCACAGATCATCTGTTGTACAAAAAAAACATGTTAACAAGGTTATAGTAGTATATTAGTTCATATTAAGGGTTCCAATATCTATCTTCATAAGTCACACAATATGATCATATCCCCCTTATTTAATTAATTTTCTACATCCATTAGGAATGATTTTTGAATTTTTATGTGCATTGATGAATTTTTGTGTGCATTGACTCTTTTCTAAAAAAATGAATATGTTGAGAAATCTTTTCTAACAGTGCCTTATCAACCATGAACATGGTTGTGAGGTAATATGTTTGGTGTCCAACATCAACAAAAATTGGTTCCGTAGAATAAGAGCATAGCATAATTTCATAAGCTATGTTAGCTTCTTCCCTTGCATGCTCCAAGAGGCTTGAAAATTATATTTGGAAAATAAATGTTGATGACAATCCTCGTTAATTATAATCCACCTTTTCCTATTCTATTTAGAATAATATTTACTCTGTTAGATCTAATCTGTTAGTATATCAAATAAGATTTGGGGACATTACATTGTGACAAAGGAGTGAATCTAAGTAAGCAAAAGACTAAAACTACACTAGCAACCAAAGTAGGTCATTGAGTTACAAGCTCAATCACAATCACAATCACAAGAAATAGTTGATGGATAGATGAATGAAAGGGGGTATATTTTTTGGACGATAATAGCTCACAAAGACCACAAATCAGACTTCATAGTCCATCAAGCTTGAGTTCCCTTCTAACATCTCAATGTATCATACCTTGAATACATGGGATTAGAAACACATAGATCAGCAAAATGGAGCAATTCCAATTGACAGATGAATAAGTTTAAGTTCATTTCCATCATCTTGGTGTATTAGACCCTTGATGTACAACAATATCAACTCATTGATCATGACACATGCTTGCAATTTTGTGAATTGACTATTTATTATTTATTCAATATTTTTAGGCATCTGTCCCAATTGATTTTGTAGTTCCAATATCTCTATTCTTCTACATTACTATTTTTTGTCTTATTTTTCATTCTATGATTTGTTTCAATACATACATAGACTATTTCCTTAAGATTTCTTCCTTTTGTCTATTTCTTATAGGTAGCCTAGAAGTGGGTATTATAATGGGCTCAGATTCTAATCTACCATTCATGATAGCTGCTGCAGAAATTCTCAAATCATTTAGTGTCTCATATGAGGTTGGTTTGTGAAGCCTATTTGAATTGCACACAATTTCCTGAAGAATAATTTTAAGAAATGCTTAAGTGAATGGAATGCAACAATATTTGGTACCACACATTTTGATAAGATATTTGAATTTTGGTTGTGTTGTAGATAATAATTGAATCTACTCATTGAACACTTGATGGAATGGAAGAATATGCTAAAGAGGCCCATGGAAAAGAAATCAAAGTCATAAAAGCAAGTGCAGGTGGAGCAACACCCCTGCCTAGTGAGTGAACCTCTAATGAATGAAATAATAATGTATAAAGTCATTTGTGGTTCACATCTCTAAAAAGAAACAAATTTTTTTATAGGTTCTTGAATCTTTATTAATGAAACAATTAAGTTATAACATAGGTATGATAGCTTCGATGACTACACTTACTATTCTTGGTGTCCCAGTTAAAGGTTCATCACTGGATGAAATGGACTCCCTACTATCAATACTTTAGGTGTTTGAAATGCCAATTCATCTTTCATGTACCCAATTTTTGAATGTCATTATTTCTTTAAAAACTTCATATTCATTGAGTTGATGCTATGGAGCCTAGGTAGTGCTAAAGAAAAACATGGCAAATAGATTTAACTTTTGAAATTTGAGTTTTTGTATTTAACAGTATATGAAAATTAATCTTTATAGTTGAATAGTGTACCCACCTAAGAATTGAACACTGCAAACATAATCATCAAATCTAGCTATTGCCATTCATGCAATGCGTCAACAATCAAAGCATTGATGCCAAGGAGGCTCGTTGTTGGATGGAATAGACTCCTTGCCATCAATTGTTTAGGTGTTTGAAATGCCATTTCATTTTTCATGTACCAAATTTTCTATTTTAAAAATTTCTCATAATATTTCATATTCATTGAGTTGATGCTATGTGGCCTATGTGGTGCTAAAGCAAAACATACCTAAAAGATTTGATACAAGAGTTTCTAGATTTAGTTGTATAGGGAAACTCATCCCTTCACTTGAATAGTTTAACCCATCTAACAATTAAATACTGAAAACATAACCTTCAAATATAACTACTATCATTTGTTCCATATATCAACTATCAAAACATTAATGCCCAGTGGGCATCTCAATTGTTCAAGCCAGAAACCCAGATGATTGAAAAAGTGACTTGATGGGTTTCAAACCTTTCCTTTTTAGCTAGAATCAATGCCCATTCATAGAAATATCTAGGAAACAAAAGGATTTATGTGTTTTATGAAGAATTTTGTAGATACTGTAGTCACGACTCCAAGACTCCATAAATGTCCAAAATGATATAGGAGATATTTTTGTTCTTCTCAACCATACATGAGCCTAGAAGAGTTAGCAAAGTTTATGCAGCAAGTTGATTAAGTGAATTGGGTGCTCATACATAGGAAAGCATCAATTGGCAATCAAGTGTGATGTACATGTGGCATAAATTGCTAAAGAGATTGCAGAGAAAAAATTTGTTCAAAATGACCTAATGGGTGCCATGGCCAAGATTGAGCAAAAAATGGCAGAAAAATGTGATAGGCACCTTGATTCCTTGCCTCTTCCTTGATTTCTACCTCTTCTCCTAAATTGCTTGTGCAGCTCCCCCACGTGCGCTCCATAGAATCTTTTAAACCAACGAAGATAAGAAAGATTTTTTTGACCTTGTTGCCCAAGCGTATTCATATCCAAATTGAGATGCACATGCCTTACGAGCGATATACCTCCCACCCTCTGTGCTAATCTACTGCCTCTCAATTTAACAAAACAATGAAATGGGCGAGCGCAACCCTTTTTCATTTTGACATGTTCAACTTAGTGTTGGCCAAAATTTCAACCAACACAGGCATGGATTTTTAAAAAAAAGATATTTTTCCTTCCATATTCCAACCAATCTAAAACATTTTAATAGATGGTCGCAAATTTTGATCGAAATATGACCTCAAATGTACTAGCGTGGGGAGGGATTTCCATTTCCATGGATTATCCTCATTTGAAAGGTCTTGTTCCATATAATCTCTCAATCTTGTCCCCCATCTTGCTTTTAGGAGATTTATGGTTTGGCTAGAAATGTTATAAGTGTCAAGATGAGGAAACCCATTCCAGGAGTCTTCCCAAAAGAGGACATTTTTTCCATTTCCTATATCCCATGTTGCATATTTGGATATGATAAAGTGACATTTTGAAATAAAGTTCCAAATTATCGACCCTTGAGGAGGGGTTTTAGTTCTAAAAAGAGAGATTGGATCATTAGGATTGAGGTATTTATTGTAAAGAATTCTAGCCCATTTACTATCCTTATCCTGGAACATGCACCATGCCAATTTAGCCCCTAGGGCTTCATTTTGCCATTCTAAATTTTTGATGCCCAATCCTCCTATATTCTTTGGTGTGCAAATATTTTCCCATTTAATTAGGGCTGCTTTCTTCTTATTTTCTGTCCCATTCCAAAAGAAATTTCTTAATTTGGCTTCAATTTTTTTGCTGGTATTTTTGGGGATAGGTAGGCAGGATAATTGATATGTTGGTAGTGCTGTGAGGACAGCTTTTATTTTAGTTGCTCATCCTGCTTTTGTTAACCATTTTCCATTCCAATTATCAGTGTATTGGTTAATCCTGTTGAGGATATCTTTCCATCCTTGATTTTTATTTTTCTCATTCCCTAAGTGGATCCCTAGATATTTGCAGGGAAATTTTCCTTTTTTAAATCCTAGTAGATTGCATATTTGATCTTCCTGGTTTGTTGGAGTGTTTAGGAAGAAGATTTTTTATTTTTTTGCGTTAATTTTTTGTCCTGAAGCTTTGGTGTATTTGTCTAGGATAGTTTTGTAGCTTATGGCTTCTGAGGTTGTGGTGAGACCAACCATAATAATGTCATCTACAAACTACTGGTGTATTGTGTTTTCAACATTGTTTATTACTGGGATACCTTGAATTTTGGCTTGACTCTGGGCATGTTTGATGGTTCTGCCCAAGGTTTCGACCATTATAATGAAGAGGAAGGGTGAAATCGGGTCACCTTGTTGAATACCTCTTGAGGTACTGAAAAAGCCTTCGGGAGTGCCATTTATAAGTATAGAGAATTTTGGGGTAGAGATGCATTGAAATATGAGATTTATCCATTTTCTTGAAAATCCAAATGCTTCCATTGTCTTGCATAAGAATCGCCAGTCTACTTTGTCATAAGCTTTTTGAATGTCTAATTTCAGGAACATACATGCTTCTCTGTTTGACTTGGCTAAATGAATTGTCTCCTGGATAATAGAGATGCCATCTATTATAGATTTTCCTGGCATAAATCCAATTTGTTCTTCCGATATTAGTTTTGGTAAAAGAGTTTTGAGTCGGGTGGTGAGAGCTTTGGATAGGATTTTATAAATTGTGTTACATAGGGCTATGGGTCAAAAGTCTTTGGGGGTTTTTGCATTACTTTTTTTTGGGATGAGTGTTAAGAAAGTGTGACTAATTTCCTTAAGAATAGATCCCCCATTTCTAGTTGCTTCTATAGCAGCCCCTAATTCTTCTCCAATTATATCCCAACATTTTTGGTAAAAGAAGGCTTGGAATCCATTCGAGCCTGGGGATTTTTCTGGGTTAATGCTAAAAAGAGTAGCCTTAATTTCTTCCAAAGTGAGAGGTTTATTTAGGAGTTCATTATCTTCATTCGAGATAATTTTGGGAATGCTTCGTAGCATTTCCATTTGGGCAGTTTGATTTGATACTTCATAATTGTTAAGACAATTTTGAAATTAATTGATTAATTCTTTATTGATCTTTGTGGGGTCAGAGACCATATTACCCTATGTATTTTTTATAAGTGTTATTTGTCTAAGGTTTCTATTTTGTATAGCACTATTATGGAAGAATTTTGTATTTCTATCACCTTCTTCTAGCCATTTTTCATGTGACTTCTATGGCCAGAAGGTTTCTTCTTTTGCTAATATTTCTTCTTGTTTGGTCAATAATTCTTTTTCTTTTATATATTTATTATTATCCATGCCTTTACTAATTACCTCGTTATTAAGATTTTTTAATTCATCTTCTATTTCAAGTTTAGTTTTAAATATATTTTTAAAGTGTTCTTTATTCCATTCTTTTATTTTCCTCTTTAGATTTTTCATTTTTGTTATGAAACAAAACATTTTTTATCCTTGTGTTAGATCTTCCTCCCACCATTTTTTAACGTGTTCCATAAATGTTATATCTAGAAACCACATTTTTTCACATTTAAAAGCACTTCAAATAGGTTTTTTGGGTTCTAAGATATTAAGAGTTATGGGAAAATGATCTGATCCTGATATTGGGAGAATCTCTGCCATAATATCCATGCCGAAGCTGCTTAGGTCTCCTTTCACTAGGAATCTGTCCAACCTTTTTAAAATATAGCTAAAGTCCTTTCTTCTACTATTCCATGAATATATTCCATTTTTAGTTGGTATATTTGCAAGCATATTGCTTTTTGCCCAGCTTCTAAATTCCTTTGTTACCTATGATGTTGTTTGGACTCCACCATATTTTTCTTCCTTTTTCATAATCGCATTAAAATCTCCACCTATGAATACTGTTGTTTCTGAGTGTTTGGAGAGAAAGATACTGATCTCCCATCATACATTGATTTTGTCCATGGTAGGTGAAGGACCATAGATGTTAATGAGTAGGAATTCTAGATTATTTTTGAGACTTGCCACTCTAGTGCTCATCCAATTGGAGTTTTTACTTGTTACACTTAGGTTCACCTTTCAAGGGTTCCAAATCATTCCAAGTCCTCCTGAAGCTTCGATGGATTCTTTGAAATCTGTCTGCCATTGTTTTAATCTTTGCCCCATTCTAGTGCTTTCTGCTATGTCTAGTTTAGTTTCTTGGATTAGTATTATTTTTGACTCAAAGGCTATTAAGTTTTGTTTTAATAGTCATTTTGTGCTAGGGCATTTAGCCCTCTAGCATTCCAGGAAGTTATCCTCATTGTAGATTGGGAAGGCTCTTCCCCTTCCCTACATGCAGTAAGTCATTAATTTTTTTTTGTTCTTTGGCTTGTCTTGCTACTTCTTTTAATTCTCAAAGAGATTTCCTACCTCTTCTTCCTTTTAGTTTTCCACATTTAGGATGGTTTAAGCCTCTTCATTTGTTGATATTCCCAATAACTCTATGTCACTCTGCTTGTTTTCAACCTCATCTCTTTCTGTTTCATCCATTAGTAAGTCATTAATGAGCTAATTAGTTATGTCATCCTCCTTTATCTCTGTATCTTGATTTTCTTTTTCTAATTCTACCCTATTTGCCAGAGTAGGAATTTTCTTAACTTCTTTGTTTTCCATTTCTTCCCAATCTAGAGTATTAAATTTATATCCCATTTTTATTTCCTCAACCTCTTGATTTGTTAGGCCTGCTTCATTTAAGATTTCTTCTATATCTAGTGAGTACATTGTTGTTTGCTTTTCCTTACCTTTGGTCTTGCTTTTTTCAGATTCTTCTTGTGTGAAGATGTTTGAACCATTAGTTGGTGTTTGCCAAATTTTTTAGCTCTTTCTCTTATTCTTTTTGCGAATTGTTATATTGTTCCATTGTTCATCTTCTGTTGCTGGTATTTTTGCCATGTTCTGTTTGGGAGTTGTTGTGAATTTTATGATTTCTATTTGTCCCTCTGTTTCTATTTGCAACCTTTTGATAGCCAAGGAATCCTAATTTCCCCCCCTGTGTTCTAGGGAATTTATGATCTATTTCTCTTCCCGTGTGGTGGAGTGCTCTTTGTGCATTTGCTCAGTGATAACTAGCAGATCTTCTATGTCACTTTGAATAAGTGTAGTTTCATGATTCAGTAAGTTTAATTTTTTCTCTTTAGTCTCCATTTCCTCAATATTGTCACTGCATTTATTGCACTTTTTAATGGCTGAAAGGATATCTTGGTCTGTTGTCATTTGTTTACTGAGGTTTTCTGTTGTTCACTCTTCCTAAAATACCTCTGGCTGCTCTATGATTTGTTCTTCTTTCCTTTTTAAGTTTTTTTGTGTTTCCCAATCAAGTGAATCAATTCTCATAGATCCTTTTCTCTGGCTGATAAAGCTGAGTGATTCTTTGATGTTAGAGGCTTTAAAGCCCACTTCAGTGCTTGGAATGATTATGCTAGAGCATTTTCCCTCACAGATTGAAAATTCTAAATTATAAATAGACTTGTTTGTGATTAATTTTTTTAATAGGGGTTTTATTGGTCTTGAATCTGATTCTATCAGGAATTTGATATTGCTTTCCTTATAGTAATCACATTTGATTCCAATCAGATTACCTAAGAAATTTCCTATCTTAGGGTTTTGAGATGTTTAATTTTCGGAGGGAAATTTTTACATTCTAACCAATAATAGGTCTTATTTAGTTTTTCTTTTGACCAGTTAGATTCCCACACTATGAAATTAACTAAAAATCCTTTATAAAAACAATTTTTTATTTTAGCTAGAAGATTCCTAGTTCGAATTGATTTACAGAGAATAAACAATGAATTTTTTTGCAAAAGAACTTATACTTACCTATTCCTAATAGTATTTTTCAATTCTTTTTATTTAGTGTGGGATCTTCTTGCTTGGGCCACTGCAAACAGCAAAAATACCTCTTTCTTCGCATTCTTGCCATCGTTCTTCAATGAAGATATTGCTAATGATCACTGTATCAACAAAGTTATTTTCGGATGGCTTTTCACCTTCTACCTGCTGTGATTTCGGGGAGTCTGCATTTCTTTTGTGAGGTGGAATGTACAATTTTTGTTGTTCAGCTTCCAATGTTTCCACTTTAATTTTTTCCTTCATTCTTGGCCGAGACCCTAATATCATGCGGTTGACATCAGATTTGTAGGGCGGCGGCATTATAACTTTTGATTTGTTCATTTTCTCTTTGAATTCCTTGTTAAGTCCTTTGCTTCTAGTTAGAATTTAGTTGCTTTGTCCTTTTAGAGGATTCGGCCTTTTTTGATCTCTTGGCGGAAGCTGATGGGTTTTGCCTTGATTCGGTTTCCTCTTCTTCCTTTGGATGATATGCCAATCTTTATCATTCTGTTGAGCATCCACTTCAGATTTTTCTCCTAATATGATCACATTTCTCCTCTATTCATGGGCTTTCACAATGTCCTTGAAGGATTTAGCATTGTTATCTGATAAGAGATCAAATCTATTAGCTGATATGATTTTATTCCTAGCGGCGAATGAATTACCAAAGCCTTGCGAGTTTCTGCAACTGGCATGATTTGTGTTTGCCCTGGGTTTAGGGTTTCATCTCTGCAGTTGGGGAAAGTGTTAATGATTTTAGTTGCTTGATTTTTTCTCTGTTCTGTGCTCGGGTTTAGCAAATTGTATATTTGTTTAAAATCCAATGGTTTCTGGCTTCCTCAAAATTTCTGCTTTTTATTGCAATTTGCACTTGCATATTTCCTGCCATTTTTTCTAATCATCTTATTATATTTTTGTTAATAAATTTTAATATTAATTTAAGTAGTATTTAATAATTTCATTATTAAGTTTTAATATTAATTTAATTATTATTTAATTATTATTTAATAATATTTATTAAATAAGTTTTTAATTATTAAATTAATTATTAAATGGATTGCTATTAATTATTAATACTTAATAATTAATGAGATGTCAGGGAAGAATTAGATTTATTTAATTATTAAATATAAAATCTGATTTAATGAAATTGTTAATTATTTTATTTAAGATTAATGGGGATTATTTTAATATTTAAATAAACAAGTACCCTTAAGTCCTTTGGATCAATGAACTTAGAAATCAAACTAGGGTAATTGTACCATTATTTAAATATAATAATGGGTTAATTGTAAGGGTTAACTGTGGAACTTATTTACTTGAAAAACAAAATTAAACTGGAAACTTAAAACCTTACATTTAACCCAACCATGTGTTTTCAAAATAAACTGAAACATGAAACTTACACCTTATTTTTTGTGTGATGTCTATGTTTGGGGTTTCGGGGTTTGTCCTAGCCTTGACCAGTCTTAGTTTGTTACGAGAGGCTCGGGAGTTATATGATTGTGATGGTATGATGTTGATCATTTTTACTTAACCATGGTATGTGATGGTATGCTCTATGTTGAGTGTGTTATATTGCTGATTAATGTTTTCAGTGCCTTGTCACTAGTACATTTGAGGTCATTTTTCGACCATTATTGGTCGAAATTTTGACCCAATTTTTGACCAAATCTTGACCAAGTTCGACCAACCCATTGGTCAATAATTTTCTGGTCAAAACTTTTCAAACATGTTGGCACAAGTTTTGCTAAGCATTGGTCAAAATTTTGACCAATGCTTGGTTGAAAATTGCCAAGTATTGGTCAAAATTTTGACCAATGATTGGTCAAAAATAGCCAAGCATTGGTCAAAATTTTGACCAATGCTTGGTAGAAAATTGCTAAGTATTGGTCAAAAATAGCCAAGCATTGGTCAAAATTTTGACCAATGCTTGGTAGAAAACTGCCAAGTATTGGTCGAAATTTTGACCAATGACTAGTCAAAAATAGCCAAGCATTGGTCAAAATTTTGACCAATGCTTGGTAGAAAATAGTCAAGTATTGGTAAAAATTTTGACCAATGATTGGTCAAAAATAGCCAAGCATTGGTCAAAATTTTGACCAATGCTTGGTCAAAAATTTTTTTAGGCCCACACTTGTTGAGGTCCACTTCAAAAATGGCCCTTCTTGTGAAATTTTTGTCTAAAACCTTTCTAATGAGATAATGTGTTATGAGCTCTTCATTAGTGGGATGGAACATGAATCCAAGAGGTAGTTGTGCATCACCCATATCATGACTATAACTGAAGTTAAGAGCCTCTATTATTGAATTCTCTTCCCTGTTTCCCATAGAAAAGGAAATGAATATGGTTTATAGGGAAGAGAATTCAATAATAGAGGCTCTTAACTTTAGTTATAGCCATGATTCAGGTGATGCACAACTGCCTCCTAGATTCACATTCCATCCCACTGATGAAGAGCTCATAACACATTATCTCATTAGAAAGGTTTTAGAGAAAAATTTCACAAGAAGGGCCCTTGCTAAAGTGGACCTCAACAAGTCTGAGCCTTAGGGAGGGTTCAATTCCCTCCTTTATTATTCACTATGCGTATAATCCCACACAACCATTTGATCTTGAATGATGATATGTACTAAATGTTGAGTGTCTATGTTGAATGCTCCAAAACCATCCATTTCATGCCTTTAACTATACATAATGTCTTTCTAGTTTCTTTCTACTCGCATGCCCATTTCATTTCTTATGATCATCTAAAAATTGTGTCACTCTAAGCTCTCAACTGTTTCCTCTTGATTGATCATCTCATAATTGTTGAATGAGATCTTTGGGATAAGCTATAGGCATCCATCAAAGCATAAAGGGTTTTGTTAGACGGTGTAGATGAAGTAGTAGCATTTTCCTTGGGAGACTTGCTTGCAAAATGGAAGCATAGATAAGTCATATGAACTGTTTGACAGGATGCCTGAATGTAATGTGGTCATCAAAAGCCATGGTTGTTGGATATGCAAAAAATAGATATATTGAGAGAATATATATTTTTAAGTTGCAACTGCCCTGGTAGACATGCATGCAAAATGTGGAATCATAGGTAAGGCATTTGAACTATTTTATTGATTGCCTCCATGAAATGTCGTCTAATGGCAAGCCAATATTGCAAGATATGCATATTGATTTGTTGAATATATCTAGATGATGTAGTGACATTCTTGTTACTGCAACCAATGCCACATATGTATAAAATTGGGATTCCAACTCTTGTTGAGGTTGTAAATTATGTTGAACATAGTCTCAAGCCATAATAGTTTTCTATCTACCAAAATTAGAAAGAGAATCATACAAACTTTTGTGAGCTCTTTGTATTTTCTTTGATATAATATTCAGGAAAAGGATGAGAAACAAAACTCTAAATAAGCAGGCAAGCTGTCCATGTGCTCTACACCCCATAGGTAAATCTACTCTAATAAAAGAGGCAATCATAAACCAGTTCACTTTGCATTTGTAACCTTGGGTAGGCTCTTAGCAACATGCTCGCATTGAACCTTTGACATAAAGGAGAAGTAGACAAGCTCATAACCCTCAGGAAGGATTTCTTACATAATAAGTTTCTAAGCAGACAAAAATCCTCAATAATAATGCTGCTGCGATTTTCTAGTTTAAATCCAAACAAAGTTGTATTATCTTGGGCAGAGGAGACTATTGTTGTTTTTGGTTAAGGATCCTTTAGGTTAGTAGAATCACATGCAAACTAGATGTGACATTGCAGTAAGCAAACTGTAATAAGAGCTAGGAGCTTGCATAGTGATTAGGGCTCAAGACTAGACACTACATGAAGCATTTGTAGGCATTTGAGTCTGAAGTGTTACCAGTACAAAATAAAACTAAAAAGGAAACTTGGCGAATAAAACTAAATAAAAATAGTCCTCTTGAGTAAATATCAACATTGTACGAACAATACCATTATAGTGCACTATACTTGGTACAAATATATTGGTGGCTGAGTCCCATGACATAATGTCAGTTCCTAGGTACGCCAATATGCCTACTTATCTAGGTATATCATTTTCTTACGGATAAAGGACAATCTAGTGAAAAAAGAAAAGACCACTTTTTACAAATTCACACAGGTATAAACCCATTCATCTCTGAAGGTAATGCTCTTACGACCATTTCACCCCCAGTAAATTTGTTATAAGTTTCGAAGTGACCATAGCTGTAGCATTAGCAGGGAAAGCTCTCACCAATGTAGGCCCCAAGCCAGCATATAATCCTCTAAAACTGAGTTCTCTATAAATCTGCCAAACATAGAATTGGGAAATGGTTTCATGTTCATTAATATGAGCACTTATTGCTTTTAAATTCATCTATTGGTTATCTAAGACTACTTAGTAGAATAGATCCTAGATAAAAAGACAGAAGCTAAGTCCCGTGGTATTTGAATATTTAATTTTTAATCTTTTAATAAGAACATTCTATATACCCACTATAAAATAAGCATGCAAACAATTAGTGTTAGTATCGTGAATGAAATTTTTTATTTATCCAGAACACAAGAAAACATGCAAATAAATGAATTAACCCAATTCAATAATCCAACCATCAATCCTAACAGATATCCTAATTGTTTTCATAAGAATCCAACAGCTTTGTAAAAGCCTAGTCAAAATCTTTATTAAAAATTAATTAATTTTTTTTTTTTTCTAGAGTAGAGTCCATGTAAAAATGAAATTTTATGTCCTACCATCCTGATTTTGTGTATAGGATTTATGTTGGCATTAATATTTGGAGCTGTTTGAATATGGGTTTTTGCAACATCAAGAGCCAAAACAGCTGACCAAAACTGCAAAGAAAATTACAAGTTTTTTTGTACACATTTGATCTGCAAAAACTAAGTTTAAATACTTAAATTGAAATTCCAACATTAAGGTTACATACCTCAATTCCTGCAAGCCCACCACAGACAACTCCAACTCCTGCTTCTATAAAAACTTAAGAAGAATAGTTGACAAATTGAGAAGAGTGGGAATTCATTTGGGGATTCACCTTATCATGTGTACTAATAAGTGAATGCATATGATAATGATTCAATTCATAAGTACTAAAGAAAACTGTGTTTCCAATAGACTCCCCAAAAAATGTAGTTAGGCCACCACGAAACAAACCTTGTACCTGGAAAATTATGCACCAATGAAACAATCAAACAGTATCTTGTATAATGAAGGATACCACATGAAGCATTTCTATTGCATGTCTAAAACTACATACCAAATAGTAACAACAATTTAACACCTTACCCTTTCATTTCTAAGAGTTTGCAGTGCACAATCCAGAGACCCAGCATATATCTACTAATGCTTTTTCAGTTGCATGTTGTCATTCTCTTGAACTTGCAATCTACATTACAAAACAACAAATAGTCAATGGTATGGAGTCTATAGTTCAATTTATATACATACAATAGATACAAAGTCTAGTTCTTGTTACCTTTATACATTTTGCTAGGCACAGTACAAAACTTATTAATGCTCCACCAAAAACCATAGAAGGAAGAACAACCTGAAGTTTGGGCTTGCCATTGCCATGATCTCCTCCCTTTCCAAAGAACCACTATGCCAAATATGATCGCATCTGGATTGCAGACATAAACTACACACTAAAAAGAGGAAAATGTACATCAAACAGTCACCAATATGCCTATGAATATGCCTATGAAATTAAATCAATATGCCTACTTATCTAGGTATATCATTTTCTTACGGATAAAGGACAATCTATTGAAAAAGGAAAAGACCACTTTTTACAAATTCACACAGGTATAAACCCATTCATTGTGGGAAAGTAGAAAGCAAATCTAAAGTACTAGTGATGCAAATTAAAGTATCTAGCATCCAATCAGGCAATTCACCTTGAGCATCAGTCCAAGTTGCTCAATGCACTCCATAACAAGTTGTTGGTGTGCTAAAACTTTTCTACTCTTCATAATTCTTACAATTGATGCATCAATTGCATAACATCTATCTTTATCCACATCCTCAATCACCTTTTTTCCTCATCCACTAGTTAAGCATTGGCCCTACATCAAAGATTTTGGTGCTTGATCATGAGATTGAGAAGCGTGAAGACAAGAACAATGAGACCGCAAGGTTCTCAAGGTTAAGCACTCGCCGCTTGCTGAATAAAGGAAGCACCTTGTGGTCTAGCAACCCACATGAAGTACCCAATTAAGAGGAGCCTACTAGAGAGTTGGTCAGCACATTCTTTTTCATTGTTGAGATATTTTAGAAACCCGGAACCCCAAATAGCAAAAGCAAACAAACAAATTCAAGACCGTTTAAGCTTTACCCGATAATAATATCCCAAGAGTCCAAGAACAACATTTGACTACAAGGGTGGTGACGAGAAGTGTGGGGTAGCATCCCTTCAGACCATATAAATTGTTCTATAGTTCATGTTTTGAATGCCATAAAAATCTAGAATTAACATTAGAATCCATGGTTTGAATAATATAAAGTCTTAGAATCAATACAAAATCCATGGTTTGATTGCTATGAAAACTTGGGATCAGTACTAAATTTCATGCTTTGAATGCAATAAAGACTCAAAGTAGTCATATAATGTTTTGTAACTCAACAGATTAAATGTGTTGCAATAATTACCAGTTGTGATGTAGCAATATGTGCATGAACCTACAATGTTCATCATACCAATGGCAATCATCTCTTTATTGCCATCAATATTGTAGTTCTTGAATAGTGCAAAAGTTCTGCCAACTACTATTCCTTCCTGCACGGGACTCATTTAAATTAGCTAGAGGTAATAAATTACCAGCCAATGAACATAATTCAATGGATTAGCTCTTACAGTGAGTGTGATGATGCTAATTATCAGTCCTACCTTCACAAGGGTCTTTAAATATTTGGCCTCGAAAACAAAGAATTCATTGGTCAAATGGGTTCAAACCACTTTTTAAGTGACCAACCTGTTTCAAGCCACCCACAAAAACATTAGCAAAAGAAACATGCATTTTAGGACCAAAAAATCATGTCTAGAACAGCAATTAGACATAATATCAAACAAATTGTTCCATACCCATCGTGTTTCAAACTCGCTAAATAACTAGTATCTATTGGGTAGTGATACTGAACATGTACAGATCATAATAATAAGTGATTCATTCTACCATACTTAGACGTGAGTGAATTGAACACATTGTGCAGAAATGAATACAAGACAGTATAGAATAGTTGGTGATAGAAATTCACACAATCTCAACCTTGTGTTTATCAGCATGTGTAGTGATCACCAGCATGCTACTAAGAATTACAGATGTCAGAGGAGCAACTGCTGATATCCAAAAGAGCTTAGGATTTTTCTTACTTTGTCAGATCAACCCACAAGAATAAAAAATTAGATCAACACCATATCAGACATCAGTCATTCCATGTTGTTTTTTCTTGTCGTTATGAAGGCTAGGTATTATATGGATAGAAAAATGAAAGAGAATCATGAAGTTATGTTATAATACTAACAATTTGATGAGTGATGAGTAGAAAAGAGAGAAAGTATATTCCAAGCAGTATGGTCTCCCACCTCCACTGCACATCGATACAATTACAAGAAGACAATAACAATAAGTTGGCAATATACTTTATTCAAGAACGAATTGTTTACTCCAGATGTATTCAAATCACAAGGTTGTTGATTCATTGCATATAAACATACCTTGTGAGTTTGTCCCCATACTGATCTCATGGCAGACACTATGTCTATCTTTGTAGTAAAATGTTTAAGACCAAGAATGCCTTTTAGCTATTGGAGAGAAACAACAGTGGCTGCTCCAGCCATGAAACCCACGATAGTTGCATGTAATACAAAGTTTATAATGAATCCCAACCTATAGTAGAATGATAAATGATGTGGCACATACTATTAGTGACCAAAACTAGCTATTTGGCTCCACTAAAAAAGATTCTAGTGTTGTCCATGAACTTTAAATAGTTATATAAATCAATACGACTTTCTCATGCCATCCCAAATAAGCAGAATTACATAACTAAAAATAGAAATATGGGACTTGTTAAAACCATTGAATTACATGAGTTTTTAGTGCAAGCCTCCCACTCAATTATGTATACTCACATGTATCTTCTCTATAAAAAAAGAATCCTATGAAGGATAGACATTGAGAGGCTTGCATAGTGACATTATTGCATTATTAGACATGTAAATCATCAACCTAAAAATGCCCATGCTTTCTTGAAGAATCCCAGCAAAGAATGTTGCAGTCAGGGAAAAGTGTATAGCCAGTTGAGGATTTTGTGTTGGGGAGACCTCCTTGGCAATAAATGATCCTATAAGAAGTGACACAATCACCAATGATCTGTAAGATGGTTTATAGCCTCTTCCAAATCACTTGAGAAACTCTGAGATTAGAACAAATGCAAAAGGAAATCTATGTGATACCCTTCCACAAATAATATATGACAGCCACTCTACGGATTCTATTAGAAAAGAGTTATACCATTTGACATTCCCTCCATTGCTTTTCCCTTGGTTGCTTGGGTAGAATCTCATTGCTCTTCAATTACTTCAACAGAGGGATTTCCCATCTGTCAATAACTACATATTAGGAGTTGATGTTAAAAACATCAATCATGTAGAAGCTCCAAAAGAAATACTAACTTAGACTCAAAATGTACTATGACATCCATTTTTTAGTTTTCAATAGAAAATATTATCAATCGAAGCCTTACTTTCTGAGGGGGGTCATTGTCTGGTTCAACAACTCCTTCATTGTCAAGTTCAATGCCTGATTCAATAATCTCATCATCATTGACATTTTCTTCTGGCATTTTTGGTGTAGCACTTGAAGTACCAAATTGTTCATCTAGATCTATATTATCATCACTTTCATCCTCGAAATTACTTTTTTGGAGCACATTTTATAGAAATTCAGTTAAAAAAACTACAAACATTTTGGATTCTCATGAATGTTATAATTTAGATCAGTATAAAACTACATAGAAACTGATAAAATTGATTCAACACATGCTTGCTTTATTACAATTCCTACCTGAAACTCCTTGGACTAACACTAGTGAGTTCTCAGGTGAGAATAAAGTTAAATATGGGAACCAATTTTTATTTAGAAAACCAACTAATACAGTGCAAAATGTACACAAAAGAAAACTTCAAAAGCACAAATACCAACAAAGATGTTTGGGACTCAACTTTGGAGTACAAACATATGATATTAAGATATTTTATAAACTGTAATTCTAATATAAACCTACCTGCTAAATCATAATATGCTTATTTGCCTCAAAAACACACAACTGAATCCTAATAGTAAGATCACAATTTGACTTCTTGTGTAAAATATCTCCTACTTATCAAGCTTCAAATATCCTAATCGTTTTCTACTTTACTTCTTCCAGTAATGCTTGAGAATTCAATGGGACTTAAATGTTTCAATTTGAAACAAGTACAAATTTCTCGATATCTAAGTGTCCAAGTCATTTACTATAGTCTACGCTAATGCATTGTCTTTGTTCCTCATATATATTTTGCCTAAGAAATTAAACTAACTAATTAAATATCAAATTGTCTTGATATTATTGACATTCTTCCATTCCATTACTAAGTTTCTTTCATTCCATCTGTCCCATATGATGATTATCAGGAGCATTTTCCAATAGAATTTAAAGGTTTTCTTTCAATTTTCAATGTATATCCTTCTATAAGGGACTTAGTAAATTTGGACAAGGTCCTTTCTAGGTTCAAGTATTTTCACAAAGAGGAACATGAGAAAGTATTGGTCATTGAGGGGGGCTTCCAGATACTTCTACACTGTGAAAATAGTATTAACTATTTAAGTTATTACAAGCTCAACACAGTAACCACAAGTACACTTAGCTAGTTTGCTAAAGTCTTGATTCCCAATTAATGGGTTGCATTAAATGCAAGCATGCCAAAATTGATCTTAATATTAGCATTAGTAATGATTTATTTTATTGAAATCATAGATTGGTGAAGCCAATGGCAAGAGTTGTTTATTAACGAATTTTTAACTGAAATCATGTATCACTGAAACCCATTGTAAAAGCATTCAAGTTACTAGATGAAACTTATTCTATAAGCCTGTATATTTGAGTTGTAGATTTTTTCCACACAATATTTCTCCATCATCATATATTGACCATATCAACTTCATGCAAAATTTATACAACTGTGGTACTCAGTAAATAACATTCATTCCTTTGCATTTTCTTCATCTTCTGCTTCATTCACATTGACTGTGAAAGTGTACTCTTGATCACACCCAAGCTATTAATCACACATTAAATATAGTGTATATGTCTTCTCTCCAAGCTCTGAAGGTGTAGTAAACCCAAGCTTACTTTAGTCTTCCTTTGGAGCAATACCCTCTTAATGGCCAGCAGCTAATTGCTTTTTAAATCCCCAATTACTAGCCACCATACTTCTTCCTTTGCTTTGGGATACCTTGGTGCATCAATTGGACCCAACTCATGTCTACCTTCAAGATCTCTTTCTAGAGTGACTTGCACTATTACATTCTCTCCAGCCCTCACATTATCACTGTCAACTATGTCATATGCCAAATCAATGTTTGGGAAGTGATTACAAAAATGAGCAATGTCTAACAGCTGTGAATCTGTCATTTGTAACAATTCACACCTTTCATCATCCTCCATCTCAACTAAATCAAAAATAGTTTCAAATTTTTTCCCTAGATTTTCATGGCACTTCTTAGAAAGTTCCTTGGTGAAGTGTGGAAGCTATAACAGGACAAAATCACGGTCCCAAAGACCTTGTGTAACCATTTGGCTCAATTCCATTGCTGCAAGAGCTGGATTGAACCAACCATTACTAGAAATGACATCCATCATAGCTTGAAGAAGCTGGTTAGTAGAAAGAAGCTCGTTGATTTAGTGTTAGGTTGCTAGCTATGACATGCCTTGAAAAGTGAGCTTACAACAATGCATTTGCCTTTACATGTGGATCGGTATATTTTGGTTTGTCAATAGAAAACTTTTGATGATTTATCAATTTTCTTATTGTTTCTTCTTCACCTGGCCATATGGGAAGCTATGAATACTCTAAGGTAGAAGTAAGAATTTCAAGAAGCTCTTTTAGCTTTGTCTTTGCTGACAAGGATGAGTTGAAGAGTTCAATGGTGGTATAGCTAATATAGTAGTAAGATCCTATCATCCCCAGGTTCAAAGGAGAAAGATACATATCATCTTCTATGGAAACACATTTTCTTGATTCCAAATCACTCAGCGTACTCTCTATAAGCTCAAAAAGGTGTTCTGAAAAATGCCTATGGCTGACACCTTGAAGATTATAGTAATTTGGATTCTGTGTGAGTCTTCGATAGAAGAATGTCCAAGTAAGATAGTCTACAACATCCTGCTTACTTTCAATAGTACCCACAACAACTTCAACATTGATATGATCATGGAGAAAGTGATTTGGATGACTCTCCATGGGAAATGGCTCATATAAGATTTTTTTATAATATTCTTTATGAGGTGCATGGCATAAAATTATACACTTTCTAGCATTATCAAGCAGAGGTCTACTAGCATGCCCCATCATTTGGAGAAGATCAGTTATAGGATAGTCTGTGTGAGCATTTTCCTATCCATCATAATACTGTATACCCATGACAACAACCAAATGAGCTAACAAAGAGAATCCCCAACTCATTGAACTACTTGCAATGCACACTTGAATTGCCCCTGCACTGAACAACTAGGCTACAAGTTGTTGTTCTACCAAAGTGAACATTAAGATGAAAATGTTTTTATTGGGTTGATGATAGCATTAAACAAGCATAGTTCAAAGTAAATAAAAGAGAGAATCTAAAACTAGGAAAGAACTATAGATTTGAGTAGATTTTCCTTAGGCATTATGATTAAAAAGTTTATTTTAATAATAGAATTGAACAATCATAGCTCAAAGTAAATAAATGAGAGAATTTGAAACCATGAAAGAATCCATATAGATTTGAGTAGATTTCTTTTGACATTATAATGAATTTTTTTTTGTTGACAATAACATTGAATAATCATAGCTCAAAATAAAAACAAAATTCTCAAAAAACCTTAGCAAAGGTCAAATTTCTTGGTAGGGACCTTGCCTACAAGTTTGAGTGGCCTAAGAGGATTGGGGGTTTTGGATTGCCGAGGTAATAAGCTTAGAGATTCCATTGAGACGTTCCTATTTTCACACCTAGAAATGCAGCAACTTAATCTGCCACATAATAGTTATACTGTGCCATTTTCTTAACTTCTTTATCATATTCAACAATCAACATTTAAAAAATACATCAAGCAATTTAGGTCAGTTCCAGTTTGTAAATTAACTGGCATTTGTTTCTTCTTTAACATATTCAACAATCAAGTACAAGGTTTTTTAGTTTGGACTCTACCCTGATGAGCATTACTAATCAAATTTATAAACTTCTTAAGGCTTCTAATGAGCATGTCAAGATCCTTCTTGGTAAATTGGAGAATTCTAATGAGGATAGAGCCATTATCTAGCTCACTGATGACATTGCTCATCATGTGACAAATAATCCTATTGGACTAAGTAGAAGGACTAGAGCCAACTATAAAAGGAAATAGTCTTCTTTGGCCTTTGAGGTTAAAGAGCTGAAGAAAGTGGCAGAGAATATGAACAAGCTCGCATTGGAAGTGGCTGAGCTACTCAAAAATCTTGGGTAGCTATTTGTTGTCATCATCTCTGGTTGGTTGGCCTTTTTTTTGTTTTGTTATGTTTCTCAGTTAGTACTATAATTCTACCTATCTTTAGCACTATTTTGTAAAAGTTTTGAAGATCCCTTCAAAAACCTGTTTTCAAGTAATCAAAAACATATTCAACAATCAACTCACTCCCTATAAACTACAATATATTTTATAACTTTTTAATTTTACTAGTAACACCACTGCAACATGTATCTTGGTATCACATGGATTGAGAGAGACTAGTCCTTGTGACTTCATGCTTTGCCATTGAAAGCACTCACATTTATAACAATAGTCTTAAGACCAATGACACCAATCTCCTTCAAAAATATGTTATTACTCTTTCTTGGCAACTAATACATTGAATTTCCTAAGCTAAAACATAAAATGATAAAGCATACCCAAGTAATGAGAGATAGGTCTCCTTCTAGCATTGATTTGTCTACAGGCTTTCTTCTAGCAATCAGTTCCAATAGAACCACTCCAAATGCATAGACATCACTTTTTTCCGTCAAATTCCTTGTTATTGGTTACACAAAGATAATTCTGTCATTGGTTGTACAAAGAAAATTATCTAAGTAGAGGTGAATCAATTTCATGGGGGCATTCGTAGCATAGAAAATTAATATTAATTATATCTATTTTCCTAGGATGTGATTTTTTTGGGAAGAAAATATGCCATAAACATAATTTGAAAGCTCAACTTAGTATTTGAGGCATACCATCTACAAGGTATTCTAGAGCTACATATCCCAAGGTTCCCAAAACTTGGAAAAAGCTTTTGTCCACAACTCCTCGAACTATTACAACAAGACCAAAATCTGAAATTTTCATGCCATATTAAATAGGCAAGACTGTTATGAAACATACTTTCTATGTGAAAATATTCCCTTAAAATCAAATTTACTTACTTTGGAATTGTAGTTTGCATCAAGGAGAACATTTGATGATTTCAAATCACAGTGAATGATAGATGGATCACAATGCTCGTGCAAATGCTTCAGCGCTCTGTAATATTTAGGGCATAATTACTTCAGATTCTATTGCATTGTCTTTATTTTTACAAAAGAAAAACACAGAGAATTTTCTCTTGGCTCAAATCGTTATCACTATTGGCTCAAACCATTTTCACTGAAACTAAATGAATAGGCATAAAAAAATACATAAAACAATGCCAAAACAAAGGATGGTCTATTTAGAAGTTTTAATAACCCATAACCGCTTTAGGAGGCTTATTGAACCTATTTAGAATTGAAAGTGAATAAAAATGGGATAAGGTTAGGAATTGAAAGAGAATAATAAATGAGTATAGAATCTCACTTGAAAGTAAATATAACTAAAGATTTAATGTGATGAAGAAGACCAGAAAAGAAAATGCCAATGAATAGAGCAGATCAAGATGTAATGATCGTGTGGACAAAAATGCAATCAACCCATTACTATTCCCATCAGAATAAATTTTGAACAAACCCTTGTAACCACTTCTCACTATTTTCGTTAACACCACAATGAACAAGAAAATTGAATGTGTGGAAAACAAGAAAATTCTTTGACAGGAATTTGTCTTGAGACAAAAAAAACCAAAGCTATTATGTGTTTTCCATAGCTGTATATATTTGTTATAAGTATTTGTTGTTGCATCAAAAATTTGAACTATGAATGTCATATAGAAATGGTAGATTTATTCCGATCCATGGCATGAATCTCAAAAGAGGCATTGACTACTAAATTGACAATCTCAACAGTAATTTATTAACAAAAGATGCAGGGATGTAGGGTTTCATGGATGGGAACGAGGGTTTAAATTTGGAGATGGCAGAGGGACAGTGGGTGAACAATGGTGGAGCACTGGTAAGGGTGATGCTACTATATAATATAACATCTTTGTGAGTTTTCATGAAGGTGGCATTCTTATTAGAAGTGGTTAAATCATGTTACAAATTCTGAGGGAAGTGCTTACCAATTTGTTACCAATCTAGCCTTTGACATTAATCAAAAGGACTCAAATGAGACCGATCTCTGATACCACTTGTTACAAATGTTGTTTCCATTACACCAAAATATCGACCTATTAGTGCTTGATACAACTAGACTTATAAAATCTATAGGAAGTAGTTAAATTTGATTTTGAAAGGAACATTGAAAAATTTGCCTAACAGATTTTTCTAGAGTACACATTGAAACAGTAATTTCTTACGTATATTCAAAAGTTATTTCAATTGAAATTTGTAGTCAGTGACTCAATGTAGTACATTTGAAGTAACATTCCATTAGAAAAGCAAAATGTTAGCCATCGACAACCTAAAAAAAATTAGTAACATAGACACTTCAATACTATTGAAGCATTCAGAGTCGACATGAACAACCAAGTCTGTATATTAAGATATTTGGACAAATGATATAAGAAAAGGGATCCTAGAATTATTAGTCATTAAACCAAAAAGTGAAACAAGAAAAGAGATATCAGCATTATTTAATTATCAATTCAAAAGCAAAACAAGAAAAGTGACTTTAGTATCATGGAAAAGTTAAGCCATGTCATGAACCCCAAAGAAAAACATTGATAGAATAGGGCTAATGTAGACAATTAGAATTTTAATTTACATACCTAAAATTCTTCCTCTGCCTGTTGTCTATCTCCATTCAACATCTTCACAGTATCACAAAATCCATCATGGAACTGGGCTTGATATACACAACCAAAGCCACCCTTTCCCAGAAGATTATAACTACTGAAATTATTTGTTGCCTCATGCAAAGTAAGGTAATTGATTGCAGATGCACATTCTCTCCTCTTTGTAATTTGGAAAGAGCTCAATGATTAATCAACGGCCCAAGTGATATTCCCTTACTACCATCTGAAAAGACAAGTTGGTTCAAAGTTTTATTAGTAAACTACTTTTAATTCCATTTGGGACCAAAAAGGGACTACAATAAGAATGCCCAAAAATTCCTTTAATGGATGTATCTGTGGCCCTGAATCCCATAAAGAGATTATGATTATGCTTATTCGAACTTCAAAAATTGTAAGCTTAACATCTATAAAAGAGGATCCCACAGGAGGTTTTTCAACCATTAAGAAAAGAGAAGAAAACCTGAACCATCAATGTGTACTCGTCTATCATATGCTTGAACTTGAGATGGTGGATGAACTAGATATGAATTCTGCTTGTGCACCCAACTACAATATGCAAATAGCAAGATGGATCCAATAAGGAATGGTGTAAAGATGATAGCCACAAGGATTAGAACTTTGAGATGGTGGCTTTCATGGCTTGCTGAATTTTTTTGTTCCATTTCTATTGCTGAAACATTGTTTTGGAATAATAAAAAACATAATATCTATCATATGCAACAAAATGTGTTACTAGATTCAGGTTTTTGTAATATCTACACAACTTGAAATGTTAAAAAAATAGATAAAATTAGAATGCTCTGACTCTTGGAGCACCCATGATTCAATTTCAATAAATGAAAGCTCTTGATAGAGAATGAATATGTAAGTTCATTTACCCATTGTAGAAGAATGGTAAAGAGGGCGTGAACTGGGAGCATGCAATGGTGCATATGACAAGGAATGAGTCCTCTTCCTTTGAGGAAGATAAGATTTTCCTGATGATCTCTTGCCATTAACATATTTGAATTGAAATGTTCTAAAGACACAATTTCCCCAAAATAAAATAGCCATCAAAGCTGATTTTGCCATCATATCTGATTGAATAAACTAAGTGGCAATAAGATGCATTCAAACAAGTCCAAACACACCTTGAGAAGTAACAAATAGTTTCTTGTGCTATAATACCCACTTCATGCAATCTATGCACCTTCAAGTACACAATCGAAGTTCTTCAAAGTTGTATCATAAGTTCAGTTCCTTCTAAGGGATTCCTTCTAAATTCTTATGCACGAAGATGTGTATGTGTATAAAAAGATAAAGATATTGTTAAGAAGTGGGGGCATTGAGAAAGACTGGATGGATAAGTAATGCCTTCATTTTCCCAATCCAAGCATTGTTATAGAAATCGATCTGTATGAAAAGTGGCAAATTTGGAGAGGACCCATTTTTGAAACTTCAAGAACTGATTCAGCTCACCATAAAATATCCAATATCTACCATTAAATTTTGGGTTATTAAATTTTGGGTTGCCCAATTCAAGCACGCTTATTGAAAGGCATTATATAATCGACATAGGGCTTTCAAATTGCCAAGTTCAATTTTTTATAAAATTTGACTGAACTCTGTTAAACAAAATAGGATTGCACATAGCTGTTAAATATTAAGAACTTTCAGTAATGCAAAAATATTTGAAGAAGGTTACATGTATCAATTTATATATGGTCATTGGCAAATGCACGGCTATCACTATAGGGATCCTTTCTTAAGCCTGTGTTTCTAGTCAAGCAGCAGAAGTTAGGGTACAATTTGGGTATGTCAATGCAAGACATAGATTATATATATATATATATATATGAAGCCTAAAACTTCTATATCCATAAAAAGCTAGAACCATATTAATCTTTTTAAACTATATTAATAAAATACTGTGTCATTACTCATATTAAAACGGTAATGTAACCTTAAAACAAAATTTAGTGCCATGAATTCTAAGGTTGAATGCAGATGGTAGAATGAAGAGTTTAGCTTGAAGCTTTGAGCTGGATATATTGACAAAATATATGGCATAGATATAATATACACTTAGGGTCCTTAGTCTTGTCATATTAGGGCCTACACTTGACATACTGGGGACAGGGTCTTTGGTATTAATGAAGCCCTCTAATTCAGCAAATTTGCAGAATATTCACAAAAAATTCACAATTTGATCTACTTTGTATTATGCTATAACTTATTGACCTAAATATTACCATAAATTCTTAAACTTTGATAAAGCTATTATCATATTCTGAATAAATACTATTTTTGATGTCAAGGGCAGTTCAAACACAAGAAGTTTTTGATCAACACATTTAACAAATGAGTTAAAACAAACTCTCTACATTTCATCCACAATAGTTTAACATCTTTAACTAGTTATCCAAAATATAACCAAGGGAAACAATCTCACAATTAGGACAATTCTAATCAAAGATTTTAAATAGACCTGGCCTATAAACACAATTCACCTCAACAACTGAGCTAACATCAAGAGGGAAAACAAGAGACATATAGCTATAGAACCTAGCTCACTCACAAGCAAGCATGTGCCCTCATCAGCAATCCTGTCAGCATTCTTCCCCAAAGATGGAGATAAATCTTTGATCAACCATTTCTATTAGAATGATATTGTATTATTTACCCATAATGGTCATTTGAGTCACCTAATGCATAGTTTAGAATATCATTATTGGCAACTATTGCTGAGGGCAAAAAAAAAAGGGTAAATATATAAAGGGAACAAAATGATCAAATATCAAACATTGTAGGTAGCCACACATAAATCCCATATCACATTTTCATTGTATGTTATGGGCAGCAGTATTTGTGCATCATTTTAGACCTACGACATGCAAAGTGTCCATTTTATGTTAGTTTGAGCTTCACTTGATTTCAAGAATACTATAATATTCTCTACTTAACAAGGCCAACCACATGAAGGTGGAAGCTCATTTGGCCTCACCCCCCTCCCCCTAACATTAATCTAAAGTACCCATTATCATCTAATTACATACTTCATTCATTCATTCATCCATTTATGAACTATAACATTCAATCAATACAATCACATAACATTCATTAATATGATATAAAATTCATTAATACACAATACTAATCAAAACTTCATTAACACATAACAATATTCATTAACATAAAATAAAAATCTATATTAATACACATCATTCATACATAATTACTTAAAACAAAGTTCTTTCATTATCCAACAAGGTTTATCAAAGAAGATTTTTAAAACATCATTTTTTGTTTTGTTTTTTTGAGCTCTCTTAAGAAAAGCGCTCATAGGAGCATTCATATCTGCTTCATTCTCCTCCTCCTCTGGCACGTGTAATGTCAAATTATGATGGCTCCTTCTCTTTGGAGGAGCAGGAGGTTGTTGCAATAAAGGGGGCTCTGTTGCAAGAACAAGTGAATGGGATAAATTGGCATACTCTTTTTCTTTTTCTAATTGTTACAAGTTTGTAATTAAGTATGAGTACAACATAAAATGCATTTTTTCTTACTTGAAAATGCCACATCATGTACATTAACATTTTGATCTGCCACCACGTCAACATATTGAACACTTGGAACATGGTCCACTCCTTCAGCATGATGTTCAACATGCTCTGAAATATTAAAAAAAAGGATACACATCAAATTCCAATTGAAGATGTTAAATTGTATTCATAATTGCATAATTAATTTCCAATAGCAAATTAATACCTCCACCACTATAATGCACATCATGGCCTTCATCACGAGTAGCTTCTGTGGTAGGATATGAAGGCTGCAGTAAAATGTTATGCACATTGTTATGTAGTCAATTTATGTTTAAAACTAATACCAAAAAAGAATCTTCTCAACTATTTAATTTCATTTACTTTTCATCTGACCAATTTACTTGTGAGATATCATTTGGCGCACTGGATTCTTGGGCAAGGCTTACAGATTCTTCATGTAGGCGTGCAACCACAACTTTATAGCCTTCCTTCAAGGCAATTTTTCTATCTTCATCTATGACCTCCACATTGAAATCTGTGCCTTGTGTTTTTTTCTTGATAACGTCAGTTTTCCATGTATGGTTTCATTAAACAAAACTTTTTGCAACATTATATTTAAAAAAATAAAAATTCATTGCTCTACTTACAAGTTGAGACTACAAATTCATATAGCCACCAAAGCCAAGTTTGTGTTGGCCAACCTTTTCTACTCTCGTTTTTGTAGCCACGGATGTGTCCTGCAATCTATGAAAAATTTCAAACATCTTAGATTATATATTTACAAATATCAATAATTAGTGCATGATTACAATGTACTTAATACTATAATGACATACCTCTTTTTTCCCTGTGCTGCTTCTTTATCTCTATCTTCACATAGCCTTTTCTCCTTTGCATCTTCTATTATTTCATTCCACTCCATCAGTGGAATCATAGGAGGATGACTGTACTTTGGGTTATCCTTAAGAACCCTTCTACGTTGATCTCTCACAGTCTTTATATGCTTTGCTGCTCTTTTCAAAAGTAGGCTAGTGTCAAAAATGTTTTCCCAAATTTCTCCTCAATAGATGCAATCAACTAATTTTTTAATTCCATAGCTTGTAAATTCCACCTTTTCAAAAATAAATAGATTTTTAGATCAATAACTTTAATATATTACAATAAATAGAAGAAAAGAAAAATTATGTAGCAATGATATGAAACTGCGTACCTTTTACGTATGGTGGGTCCAAATAGTCTCAATGTCATATGAAAAAGATGTTCGAAGAAAGCATTATTAACTACAAAAACATAAAGGATTTATTAGTCCAAAATGAGTAATGTAAAAGTAAACTTAATTTACACTTTAAATAATATCAATTTTAAAGCACCTAGAAGCTTTCGTTCTTTTAATGGAAACATAGTTTTCTTATTCAGCAACAATGTCCCTTCATACGAACCAGTACTAATCACACGAACTGCTCCAGGAAATGGATCAGCTTCAGTAGTACTGCTCTCTATTGGTCTACCTCCCTGCCTATGTCCATGTCTCTCTATGTGTGGGTGTATATATATGTATGTATGTATGTATGTATGTATGTATGTATGCATGGTGTGTGTATGCATGTGTTTGTGTGTATGCGGGCTTCTATAGACATCATTTAAGCACTGATATGCTACTTTTTTGTTCATCAACTTGTAGAAAGACATTACAAAATATATCACATTACAAAATAAAGCAAAACAAGGTTTTACCAGTTCTAGTGGGCATAGACACTGATGTTTGCATGGTCCTTGTTGCCGACAATGCAGCAGACAATAGTGGACCGCCAACCAAAGGAGGAGTCCACACTTCATCATGAGCTGAAGAATAGAATATTGTTAGCAAAGACATTTGCAATGGATAAATATCAAATGGGATACTAGCCTGAAACGTCCACAAAAAAAAAGGTAAGTGTTATAATGTTGATCAAAACAAACAAAGTGTTACTTACACGAAGGTTCTACGCAACAACCCTAATCATGTTCACCATGTGATGTCACAACTAGCACATATGTCTATACAAGAACACATAAAATTAGAGATCATGATCCATAAGATACTATTAAATATTAATATGTATTGAACTTCTATTACTGCTTTAGTCAAATTACTGCTTACCTTCAAAGATTGGATTCTACGATCCAATTCTATTCTTAGTGCCTCTTTCTCCTCACTCTGTCACCCTTGATGATAATGTTAACAAGTTCATCAGTGTATCTTTGTGTAATTTGTTGGGTGATGAATATAGGGTTAGTACTAAGGCCAATGTCATTTAGATATGACGCCCATATTTCAGATTGCATTTGATCAACGATCATTGTGGCTTTTTCCTATCATTTGTGACATCAAATATTCGTATACTTTCATCAAAATAACTCCAAAGCCATAAAGGAAATAACATAATAATATGACATTTTTTTATATATTAATATTAAAATTTACAATAATTAATGTTTACCTCTATTGAAGGTGTTTTAGATGGTGCATCCATATCACCTTGTGAAAAAAATTAGTAAGTCTTAGAAATCAGCAGCAAAATTAAAGTAATAGACTTACCAAAAAAAATATTAATAATAAAGTAGATTGTATATGTAAATTATTTGTTTTAAGTTAAAAACTTAGCGTAAATAATGTTTATATTTAAAAAAATATTTGACATGTTCTACTTAATGTTTATATGTGCACATATGGTTTGGAAAGAAATATTTTTTCATACAAGACCCCATCATAGTTGACATTGATCCTACTTGGACATTTCATTGATCATCATGATCTTCATCCATGTCATCATCATCATCATCATCATCACCATCATTGTACTTGTCACTTTGATCGTCGTCATCACCACCACCATCTTCATCACCATCATCATCCTCTTGATCACTATCATCATCATGACCATCATCGCCATGATCATCACCATCTTCATCACCATGATCATGATCATGATCATCATCATTATCACCATTATCGGTAGCATGACCAAAATCATCACCATCTTCTTCTTCTTCATCACTGGGTAATTTTCGTTCCTGATAATCATTTACTTCCTCTTGTGCTTCTTCAATATCTTCTTCTTCGATCACATTATACTTTACCAGCCTACCTCTTGGGTCATGTCTAACAACAAATGACCAACCTAGTTTGTGTGGAACACCAAAGCAAAACACTTGCTCGCATTGGCTTGGAAGAACATAGGGCTCATCTCCGACTGGCTCAAATGACCTTGTATTAATCATAGGAAATCCTCTATCATGTTCAATAACAGTCCTATCAGGATCATTTTGATTTAGTTGTAACCTAAACCATTTGATGACAAATAGAACTATTTTAAATGAATTAAAGTCACACTCAAGTATATCATCCAAAATGCCATAGTATCGATTTTCAGATTGTTGAGGATCTATGCAAGTTCTAGATGAAATATTGGTGACCGCAAAGACAACACTTATCCCAAAATCACATGTTTTCTTTGTTTCATCTAACTTTTTTGTGCAGAACTTAAAGCCATGGTAGTACATAGCTTTGTGGTGTTTGACCTATAGTTATTCAAACATGTCAAGAATCTTCTCATTGATCTGTGAGTTGATATTAAGCTTATGTCTCATGATTAGTAATCTTATGCATACCTTTGTATCTCTTAAGCCATATAGTAGATCAAGTACGATTGGCATAACATTGGGATCTCCATTACAATGAGCCTCTTTAACCAATGATGCAACACCATCCCATGTTAATGAGCGACCATTTTCTTGAGACTGTTCAATCCATACTGTCATCCAATCAAGATTTTTTGTAATATAGAAGTGTAGTGCATCTCACTCATGACCAACTATAAAGAAGACAATTACACAAGTTAGAAACAACTTATATATATTGATGATGGATAAGAATTGTTAAATTACAAAAAAAAAACTTATAATTACCTCTCACCCTCCTCAATCTACCTTTCCCCGTCAAGTACTCCCCTTTGAATTTGTCATTATAGTTGGGATCCCAAATACGATCTACATGGATACCTGTTGCAAAATTTGAAAGATATTCACTAATATACACCATGGTCTGGGATATCATATATCCCTCTATCATAGAACCCTCAGGACGTGCTTTTTGTTGAACCAAGCCCTTCATAAATTTCAAGTGCCTCTCAACCATCTACATTGATCTAGCTTGTACAGGTCCACACAATTCAATCTCCTCAACTTGATATATGAGGTAGTGTTCTTGAGCATTGAAAAACGTTGGAGGTAAACACTTTTGCATTTCACACATAAGCTGTGAAATTTTTCTCTTCCAATATTTTATATCTTTTTTATCAATTTCTTTAGATGATAACCACCTAAAAGAGATTCAATACACAAAAACACATAAAGAAGATTTCAAATAAAATTATACAATAGATTTCAGATAAAAAACTACAAATCTAAGAAAAAACACTCTTCTAACCTCATGTATTTTCTAAGATCATATATAACTTGTTTAATACTGTTGTCAAACTATTGTGGAAGGGATAGAGGTAGGATGAACTACAATCATTAAAAAATGATCATTTCAATATATTATTAAATAATGCAATTGGTACTAGATTCAATCTTATAAATATACTGTAAATAGAAAACATGACTTACCTTGAGGAAGGTATGCCAATCATGTGTTTTCAACCCTGGCCCAAAATCACCTTTCTTTGATAGAAGAGTGCTTATATTTGCAGCAAATCCTATTGGAAATTTTGTTTTTTTTATGACTTCTTTTAATGCATCACTTTGTTGCTCCGTTAATAACCAAGGAAGGGCACTTGTATTTATGCGGTCTCCATTCCTATTTGATTCAATGAAAACTTTTAGTGCGTGATTGGATTCATGAATGTTAGTACAATTTTTAGCAATTTGTTCTATATCATGCCTTCCATCCAACATTTTCCATAGTGTCTCTATTACATTCTTTCCAATATGCATAGCATCAAACAAATGCGTGATTGGGAGATCCTTGTAGTATGGTAACCTACTAAATTGAGTAGGATAACTTTTCATTCTTCTAGGAAGTTGGTCATTGATGCCTTGACGACCTTCACGAGCATCAATTACAACATTAGTAAATATAAGACAATATCAAAATACAAATTGTAAAATTTGGATGAAAAATTAGACATTACCTCGACGATTTAGTCGATTGTATTTCAACTTCCATAAATGAGGTGTCATTCTTCGTGGCCTTGATGATGTCTCTTCTTTTCCATTGAAAAGATATTTTTCGGCAATTCGATACCTATGATTATTGTAGAGAAAGTATCTAAACTCATCAAACACTTGCTTTCCTAAACTTCTCGAATGACGACAATTCGTCTTCGAACCACAAACTAGACATGCAAATTTTCACTTTGTCTGAAGACCTAAAAGATCATGTATAATTGGATCATGTATAATTATCATACACAACTTAAGCATTCGATAGCAATGTGTAAGCACTATAACAGACCAAAAATATGTGATCTTAACAATATAACATACTGCAAAAATGAGTTAGCCCAGGGGCATCATGTATTGTCCATACAAGCATTGCATGGAATTGAAATTGTCAATGTCCTATCAGTCTAGAGATGTCACACATAGTGATGCCATTCCATAACTTCAACAACTCATCAATTAGGGGCTCAATATACACGTTCATATCTTTAACTTGGTATTTACCTAGCAATTGAATGAACATAAAAATTATGTAATTATTATAACCATTTTCATGCACTATTTATAAATTAATTTAGATAACTATAAAATAAAAAAATACCTGGCACAATCATTGACAACATTATGTGCTCCCTCTTTATGGACATCCAAGGAGGAATGTTATTGTTAATAACAAAAATAGGCCATACTGAGTAAACAGATCTCATATCTCCATATGGATTGACACCGTCTGCCACCAATGAAAGTTTCACATTACGGGGTTCTTCTTTAAAGTGTGACCATGTTTTTTCTATCTCTTTAAATGTAGAACCATCAGTAGGCATTCGCATAATGTCATCTTGACTTCTATTGCATGCATGGTAATCCATAAATTTTGCCAAGCTAGTGCACCTGAATCACCATTCAAGATGTGGAATAATGAGAATGTATCGAAGAACCTTGTGAGGCACTTTTTTTGTTATTTGATCTGACCGATATCTACTAACATGACAATCAGGGCATTCTATTGCAAATTCATGTTGTTTATGATATAGAATGTGATCATTGGGACATGCATGTATTGTTTGATACTTCATTCCAATCTGATCCATAATGTTAGATAATTCTTAGCACAAACAAGGCAAAATGTTTGATGGTGGTAACAAAAACTCACTAATCAACCTACAACAACAAATATGAATTGTTAATATAATGAATAGTAATTGTATGCTAACATTGAAAATGACAAAAATGACATACCTTAGCATATGTGACATTGCTACATTGGATATATTATTCATAACCTTTAAGTTCACCAACAACACTATAGCCGACATTAGAGTTGTTTGAGAGCCTTCGTATAAGGGCTTGTGTGCCTTCTCAAGTAAAGTTATATCAAGACCATCTTCATCATTATTATCAGATTCGCTAGTACCCTCATTGTGAGCCTCTTCATCACCTACCCCAATACCATCTTCTTCATTTATGTCCTCTGGAACATTATCATCTTCTTCCATGGGAGTGTTATCCCTAGCTTGGATATTCACACCTCCATGTTCCTCTAGTAGGAAATCCACATTCAGCAATGGACAAAAATTGTGGCCTCCTTCAACATGACCATATTGCCTACCATGGCTCTGGGCTATTGTGATTAGAATTCTTTGATTATTTAAGCCCTTACACTTTTTGCAAGGACAATAACATTTATCAGGTTTTCTTCGAAACTGAGCCCACAATGCAGCCATTGTCTCATTATTTTGTTCTAGGTTCATATTGTTAGGCATGGTCTTTCTTCATAGGAAAATATACCTACAAATAAATTGGACATGTTGTAAATAATGTTTATATCTACACATATGGAAATTGTTGATTAATGTTTTCAAATGTAACTAAAATGATCCTATAATTTCTAGAAGGCCTAGATGTTTGCAAAATGTGGATTTATAGACAATGTGTCTTAGTTATTTGCAAAATGCCTCAAAGAGATGTCACAAGCTGAAAGTTACTTAGGTGCTAACAGTAGCATGCCATGACTAATCCTGATAGCAATGACTAATTTGATTAATGCATCAACTAATGAAGATGACTAAAAGATTGAAACATATTAATGCAATCTTCAATCAAGAACATGTGAGCTCAAAAGATGGTAAATCTCAAAAACTCGTGAGCCTAAGATTTTTACAATTTTAGTCATGAAATAATTGCAATTGAAATTTGTTCAAAAATAGGCCTAAGTGGGTTAGCCTAAGGGTCAAAAGAAGAATTCAGATTTCACTTAATTACAAATCAATCTAACCTAGTACATTTTAGGACTCCATTTATCAACCTAGTACATTCTAGGACTCCCTTTGCCCGTGACATTTTACTACATTACATAAATGACCCTTGTCCTTTCATCTTGATGCCAAGAATGGCTTATAACTTGAACTTTAATGATTACAAACATATCAAAAAGGACCTTCACAGGGTCTTATTACATCAAATGTTCTAACATGGTCATGTTGGTTATCTTGAGACCTTAATGTCTTCTCATGCCTTCAACCTTGACCTTGATGCTCCTACATCATTCTCCCAAGGATCAAAGCAATCCAAGTCCCTTTGGATTGCTAGTCTTCTTCCTTTTCTTCCAATCTTTAAGTACTCCATCAGCAGACCCTGCAACTAGATTGTACCCTTTGCTCTTTGTCCTCATGTACCTGCAAATAAATATCTTAGATTTATGCCATGTGTTCCATCCTTCAACTGTTATCATGATATACCCATGGTCTGTACCATCATCACCAACAGAATAACCTTGCAATTCTGCAATAAGGTACATAACTTGTTTAAGGTTTTGCAAATGGCATGGCAAGTGAAGAAGGCTTAATATTGGGGAAAAGTTTATGGTCAAGGAAAGTTGGATCATCATGGAATTGAGTAGGCATACCTTCTAGGAAGTTGTAATACTTCAACCTTGTAAGTGTCACCTTAATGCAATGGGTACTAAACAAACAATTTAAGTTGATGAAAAATGGTTGTTATGAATTCAAATTGTAAGCATCACCTCAATGCATTGGGTATTAAACAAACAATTCAAGCTAATGAGTATGGGTTTTTATGAACCAAAACTCATGAAATATGCATTAAGTCCATATTTGCTGTTTATAGTAACTATGGTTTTTTTTTTAAGAACATACCTGTTGTTTACAGTCAGCAAGTTTCTATATCCTCTAAGAAATTTGAAGCAATGAGCCAAAGTCACACAGTTGAAGATGATCATTGTCCCCTCAAAGTTCCACCATTTGATAAATTGTTGCATTGAAATATGATCTAGAAAGGGCCTTTCCACATAGTATGTTGGCGCCATTTGGCAATCATCGATCATGTGGTTATTGCAAAGAGGCTAAGGACCAAACATGGAATCATGGAGATAGTGCACAAATGTACAAAGAAAATGCAAGAAACATCAAAGAGATTGTTAACCGTTCAATGGCCTTAGTAAAGACAAAGCTTGGCACTTGAAATGCATAGTGCAATGGGATTAGTAAGATATCAATTTTTTTGATAGAATGCCCAAAATAGAGCTTGGAATGCTGATTGATGGACATGCATATGGGAAAGCATGATATGTAATGTTTTATGTCAAAAATGGCTTTGACTCTATTGGCTCAGTGCATGAGATACACCTGCAACTTCTCTACACAATCAGCTTGCTATGAAATGTTTTAATCCAGATGGTCAAAACATGTACAAAGAACATAAATTGTTTGACTGAAGGTATTCATGACATTGGTGTCAATGGGTCTTTATGAAAGGCAAAGAAAGGATACCAATTCATATAACAAAGTCCCAAATATCATACTTCCATCACAATTCAATTATGAAATATAACATGCAACACCATGTCTAATAGATTGCTTCAAGGAGATATTTGATCAAGGATGAAATGAATGATCGCACTTGGTGTGCACATTACAAAATAGAGATAGTCTTGTGATATATAAAACTAAAAATAAAATATGCAAATCCACTTGGCTTAAATTAGAACTATCGGCTTACAACTCCAAAACACATCTTCAAAACACTAAATGAAGATTAGAACTATAGGCTATGGTTGGGTAACTTTTACTATAGTGCCAAGTCACAAATTACAAAAAAATACTGTTACTTTTGGGCTTTCTGAAAAAAGGGTGGGGTATGAAAGTAAGGGTGCTTAAATTGTCTTGTAGAGCATGAACAGGCGAATTTCAGTTTTGGAGACATCCATTCAAAAATGTTTTCTTTATTTTTGACTTACCTATCTAGATTGCTGAAACTCAAAGCTCATAACCCATTATAAACAGTTACCCATTCCTAACTCAGAGCTCGTAATTCGAAGTTCATCCATATGTTCTAATTCTACCAAATGATGTTAAGACACTAATAAGGCCAAATACATTATAGAAAAATTAAGCACTGATCTTTTCTATGTGAGCAAATAACTAGGATGGATCATGGAAGTAGTTGGACAACCACTGACCCAATACTCATCAAACATAAAGATCCAAAAAGTAAGCTAAATTTAAAAACTAGGATGATAGGAAAACCTACTGATCAAGAGAGAGGTAACCAAATTAGTTTTTTGCATCAATGATTTACATGTAAGTTTTAGGAAAAGCTTAAGTGAAGTAGATTAGACATTCATAAATTAGATTTTGAAGGATGTTTCTTGAATAATTACTATATGTAGGAAAGTTAAATTGTTATCAACATGCAAAATGGGTTGTAGATGCTTGATGGATTTCAAACTATAGGATTCAAATTATAGCTAAGGATAATCATTAATGCATCTGCTATCACTATCACGAATACATACCATTGACTATATTTTACATTCAAGCTTTTCCTTGTGTGAGAAAACCAATCTACAGTATGGATCTACCAATAAAATGTAATAGTAAGAGTTCTAAAGTAACTGACACAATCCCAACCGAACATAAATTTTGCCTTATAGTTTCCATTAATGTTGTTTAGTAACATCAAAATCATTCTGCTTCCTTCTAAAGATACACACAGCTATCTAAATTTAAAAATAGCCATAATTAAAAACCTACTGATTAAAACTAACTTGATAAATTTAAGACTCAACTTTTCAACTTATCTACAGTTCATATGAATATCAGGATTTAACTATGTAATTTTAGATGTAGTCAAAAAGTCCCTAGATCTAGAATCTTTAGAGCCAAGGAACAAATTCATTTCTAGAGCACCTCTTTTGAATCAATACAATGTTAATTTTAAAAAGAAGTGTAGAATCTAATGCTATAATAAAAGGGTATGTGAATTTCACTATTCAATTGAGAAGTAAGTCTATTGTGCTTCAATTTCTAGGAGTTATGGGAACCCAGTTATTAAATCCATATTATATTGAGGTTGCCTATGATGATGAGGCTGAGACAAAAGAGCTAAAGCTCATAAAGAAGAATAGGAACCTAAAATAGTGAGAGGAGGAACTAACTACAATATCTTGGTTGTACTTTGAAGACCACCCAAGCGACAAGTTCCATACTCTCTCAAAGTTCATGGAGTCTTGCTAGGACAAGGCATCACTGTTCTTATAGACAATGGGGCCACACATAGCTTTCTTTATTAAGGATTGGTGTCTAAGAGGGGCCTTGCATATTTTTTAAGCCTACAATAATTATGTTTCAATACTAAGCTTTTTTCAGAATATGGTGGTAGCTATCAGTTTTTACATATATGAAATGTGTAACTTTGATTTTACAGATATTACTATCTGAGGGCATCAGGTTGGGGGTGTCCTAATCATTTTACAAACTAGGCACAATGGGAAGGGGAATTTTCATTCTCATCTCCATTAGTAAAATAATATTGCAATTTTAGTTATAAATTTATAATGGTCAACTAAGCTATTACAATGGACTTTAGGAATATTTTTTATTCTTTTAGTTGTCATCTTTTCTTAGTTTTCAATCTTTTCCTTATTGGAGAAAACAGAGTTGATAGAAATGCTTTTATTACAATTTCCTTCCATAAGCATTTTCTAGTAATTTTTAAATTTTCAAATCCTCCATACAATATACTACTGTAGTTATGCATCTCTTGCTTGTGTGTTGCTCTATGGAGACAGATTTAATTCTGAGCAACCATGAACAGTAAAATGATAACACTTTTACAAAAAATAGAAATAATATCCAAGCCACTTACCTTGGGATTGTACTCAACATTCCTATTCTGAAGAGCTATAGCCTTGAGATCCAATTTGCAATCCAAATTTACAGTTGACATAATGTTTCTGTGTATTTTTCCATTGAAGGCACGTGCATCCAGCAAGAAAGATACAATTAAATTTTGAAAGAAACACAAGGAAGGGTATCTTTGAAATTAGAGCATTCCATTGATTAATGCAGACAATAATATGGCCTTATTAAATTAAAAAACATTATCCTCTACATATGTACATAAAATTTTACAATGTAAATTGACATAACATTATCCTCTAAGTGATAGTTTGCAAGTTATTAGTTAAGGCATTCATAGTGGTATCAGAGTTGTGATCCCATCACTAGTGAATAATGTAGAAAAGTTTAAGACGTTTGACAAAACAAAATACGGTGGATCTTTTTTAGAACCTAATTGAAATACCAAGGAGCCAACATAAATGATCAAACTATTTAAAATAATATTATAGCTTCAGAGTAATGCAAAATTCAAATCCAATTAGAACATCACAAAAAGAGGGAATCTCATCTTCAAACAACAAACAAAATGTTAGTCCCATGCCAAAACCTAGCAAACCTAGGTTCTCAAAAAAAGGATGAAGAAAAAGCCTAAGACAACCATTAGTATGTGAGTTTGTGTATTCAGCTTGCAAATCAGAACAAAGGTAGGTAAATTTCCAGCATTGCTATAGATTAAATATGCTTCCTACTTCTCGATAACCCTTTTGATATTCGTTTGTATTTCTACCTACAACAACTAGGTATACACTTCTGATATTCTTTTGTATTGCTACCTACAACAACTAGGTATATAGTAGTAGAGGCAGATAGTAGTGGGTTGGAGAAATCTCAGAATCTACGACAATGGCTATGCTCAACCATTTTGGTTTGTATTTTCCCATTTAGAGAATGTTTATTTCTTTGCTTGAAATGGTTTATATATGAGTGTGAATCATTCAAATTTCCTCGGTTAAAAAGATGCTGAGTGAGTGTGTAAATTGTCTTTACACCTGCATTCTATCACCATCTTTTATATGCGATCGCTAAGAATATGCAACTTGTTTGCAATCGCATCCATGATTCTTGACCTAACCCTAACATTTCTTAAGGAAAAAATTATAGTAGTTTCTAATATTTTATTTATGAAACCATCTTGTTTGTATCTACCTACTAACCATGGTAATCTAGATGAAACTAAATATTGACAATTTGTGTTACTCCTCTATGTTACCATATTACTTAATAAACCCATTTCTAGCAAAGATGTCAAATGTATACTTGAAACCAACATATGTAGAATGAAATTTAACCCAAGTGAAATTGATTTTCATGGCTGTAAGTTGCATTCATCTAAAAGAATTGGACACATTGCATTGCCAATTGTGAATATATCCTAAAAATATCCATCTGTGTCAACAAGCAAGTGTGTTGCAATGGCTTCAAACTTCAATCTGTTTGTCTCTATTGAGTTCTTTTTGGGGAATTTTGTGACAAGAACATTTTTGTATCCATTTTGATTGATTTGTAAGGAAAAGAACAAGGCATCACTTTCTGAAATGAATGCCTGAGCATTAAGGTATGAGCATTATAGTATGAGACAAATGCGCTAATTTTTGTGACATGTGCAGGCTATTGCAGAACAATGAAATATCAAGTCCAATTCCTGAAGAATTTTTGTAAGGCTCTACTCTTTATCCATATTTTATTTTCCATTTGGGTTCATCTTATGCTAGGTTTTGTTTTAGTATTTAACCTGTATGCCCCATTTTTAGAGATTTGTCCCACAACAATCTAATTGGGTCGGTACCCATGACTCATGCTTGAACCATCATGTATGAACAATATTCCCTCTTATGCTATGTGGGAATTATGTTTCACATGTGAATTCATTTTTGCATTAAAATATAACTGATATTTAGATTGAAGTGTTGATTTTGGGGTTTGGGTGTTTGGAATTTGCCAGTATCCTCTGCTATTTGGAGGTACTATGCAGAATTGTCTTGGGGAGTCTCCAGCACCCATGGCTTTTATAGTGAATTCATGAGAAGGTGAGGTTATTTCTGCTTCTTCAATATTTTTAATCTTTATTTGATTTCCTTAGCTAAATAGCTCTTTTATAGGTACAGTACTAGCTAGAGACTCTAGAAAACATAAAGTGGCAGTCTCATTCAATGTAAGTCTAGGCCTCTTATGTTTAATGGGTTTTGGAGTTCGAATTTTCTTTTGGTGGAGGCAAAGACACAACCAACAGGTTTTCTTACTTGGGAAAGATCTTACAAGAGACAAATGCTCATGCCTTAACTTTGGTCCCAATGAATTTTCCTTCAACACTTTCAAGTTATCCTTTCCATAACAATCCACCACGCTGGACTAATCCTTCGTACAACCAGAAGATTTTTGTTTAGGTTGCCCTTTACCTCTCTTGACAGTCTCAAAGCTTGACTATAGCACTTAAGAATTGCTTGGGGCAGACTTTAGTTGCGAAATCCTCTAAATTAGCACTAATGAATTTGTACAAAGGAAATTCCCATATTTTCTCTGATTAATAAATACAGTGTAAACAAACTTTTAAAAAATCAAATACTTTCTCGCCTAATGCAATAATGTTTGGATTTTCTCTTGTTAAACATGCTAAAAAAAAAGTTGTGATAGAATCAAAATATTGAGCACTAATTTCAGAGTTTCTTCATCATGAACCCTCAAATATGATTTGATTTAAACAATATAGACACTCAATCAAGAAATTTCATAGGAGCTTAGGAGTTCAAGAGAGGAACAAGAATAGAAGCTCCATGAGGCTATGGTGAAAAAGACTAGAGAATGGGACAAATCAAAATGTGAGCTTGGTTCTATAATAGTAGAACTGGAGCAGCTGCTAAATGAAGCAGAAGCAAGAAGTAATGTAGCATCCACATCTCTTCAGGAAAATTCAAAAGCATTATCTAATTTGCAAGAAGCCAGAAACTAATTTGAGTCTGAGGCTAAAGTTCTTCAAACTAAACTTGAGATGTTAGAAAGTGATAATGTTGGCCTCAAATATAAACTTCATGCACTTAACAAAGAACTAGGTATAATAATTGATGAAAGGGGTATTAGTAAGAAATCTGCCTAGGCTGCTAGCAAGTAGCAAATATAAACAATTAAGAAAGTTACCAAGTTAGAGGCTGAGTGTCAAAGGCTAAGAGGTCTGCTTAAAAAATGATTACTAGGGCCTACTACATTGACTCAAATGAAACTTGAAGTAGATACTGTTGGAAGGGAGTCTGGGGATATCAAATTGAGGAAGTCACTTAGTAAGGGTGCTGGTTCACCACGTTCTTCAGTAGAGACATTAAATGATAGACATAAAGAACATTCTCAGAAAGCAATTGAATACCATACAGGAAAAGTACCAACAATAGAAGAAGAGAACAAGATGCTAAAAGATGCTCTCTCAAAGCAAAACGGTGAGCTTAAGGCTTCTAGAGTCATGTGTGCTAGAAAAGCTGCCAAACTCTCCACTGTTAAACAACAGTTGGAATCTTTGAGGCAAAGGAAAGGAAAACCTGCACTTGAGTTGCATTTGGAAGGATCAAGAAATGAAAGCACAAGAAATCCACCAAGCTTGTCTTCCATTTCTAAGGACAGGAATGATGGTGACCCTAGTGTAGAGTCATGGGCTTCAACACTAATTACAGAGATGGATCATATCAAAATAGAAAAGGTCATTGGCAAAGCTAAGAAGCTCAGTGATGTGTCCAAGGTAGATTTGATGGATGATTTCCTTGAGATGGAGAGATTGGCTTCCATGGATTCAATGGGATTGGATCAGGAAGAAGTAGGAAATTTAGATGAAATAACTGACAAGAATGTTTCAGGAAGTTTCGATATTTCATCTAATCAAGAAGATAGAGCTTTCTTAGAAGAAGCTCTTGCACAAAAAGAATCAAAGCTTCAAACAGTCAATCAGGAATGCTCCGAGTTGTTAAAAAAAAGAACCATTTATAAGAAAATCTAATTATTCTACAAGCTAGAAACACTTGGAATGAATTTTCCCTAGTTAGTCTCAAAGAAAAGCATGATATGATCCTTGCTATTGATGTTGAGGGTGCAGACCTACACAAAATACTAGATTAGGTCAAATATGCCATGGGAATAGATGCTGAAAGTACTAGAGATTCTTAGACACATATCTGGTCTTCTATGAAAGCTAACTTCACTTCTCATTCTGATACTGGGATTAGAATTAGTTCTATTGATGTAGAGTTTGCAACTACTATTGTCAGCATTGTTAATTTCTTACAATCTATAGCCCAAGACCCTGAAAAGACTCAAAAATTTAAATCATTAGATACTGATAAACTAGTTTTTAGAATTCAGGAGTTTTCTCAATTAGTGGATTACTTTTTGTAGTGCAAAGAAAATATTACAGAGTTAATTGTAGAACTGGTATCTTTGTTATCTCAATTTAGGAAAATGTTTTCTCTTGGTTTCAGTGAAATCTTCCAAAATGAAGCCACAGATTTTGGCAACCAATTGCCCAACCTGATGCAGTCTAGTTTTCTTCGTAATTTGATTAGTACAGATAATTTCACAAGAGAAGAAAGTGCTTAGGATCTTTCAGAAGAAGAAAAGGCTAATAGCCTACGCTTTCAACTAGCTAGTGGCAATTTATACATAATTAGGAAGCTTAACAGCATTTAAGTAGAAAAAACATCTTTGGAATCTAAGTTGAAGGCCCAGGTAAGCAAAATTGGAGAGTTAGAAGAGGAGCTTATGTGCTTCAAGAGTGAGAATGCAAATCTAGAAATAGTCTTGGTTGCAACCAAAGAGGATCTTGGACACACACAGTATCAGATTATTGAGTTAAAAGAGGAGTTCATACGCCTCACGAGTGAGGATGCTAATCTGGAAGGAGTCTTCATTGTAACAAAAGAGAAGCTTGATCACACCCAACATCAAGTTACAGAGTTGGTGGAACAACTTACGCATTTGAAGAGTGACAATGCTAATCTAAAAGGTAGTCCTAGCTGCAACTAAAGAGAAACTTGAACACACAAAAAGTCAACTTACTAAATCGGAACAAATGCTGGCAAACTTGCAAATGCAACTTGAATCTGCTAAGGAATCAAAGCAGTTATTAGAGAATGAACTAGCAGCCATGATTTCACATAAACCAGATATTAAATCTCAATTCAAGGCAATAGAAATGTAGATGAAAGGGCTTTCTAAAAAAGTGGATGCTTTGGAGCTAGAGCTTCAGGAGGAGTGGATGCAATGCAAAGATGCCATTACCAAGTGTGAGGTTTTAGAGGAGCAGTTACAAAGGTTTGTGAAATGCTTCAATCCTGTTTCAAATATACCAGATTGATGTATATTTTAATTTCCTAAGATATGTTGAGTTCTATCTGATTTCTTTTATAACTTCTTCAACATGCATGTATTCAGTTTCAGACTTAGGGTTTCTGAACTAATGTGAAGATGTTTAATTGGATACTAGGAAGGAACAATTCTTCTAGTATTCCTAAAGTTTTGTATTAGAGGAATAAATTAGAAAGAGACTGGTATTAACCAGCCTGCTTGGAACCCCTCATATTTAATCTATGTTCTTTTCTTATTTGCTAAATATACAAATCAAAAGTATGCATATATTACTAATTTGTGCTTGCTTTCTATTTATTCTCCATGCTAACAATGTAAAGTTCATGGTTGAAGTACACTCATGTTTTCTATTTTATCATCACAATGAGATTTAAACTATAAGATTTAGCATTAAGATCTGTAGACACCTAAATTTGATTACACCACTTTAGTAATCCTATTTAGCTATCTTTAAAGGCATCATTAATTAAATTCCTATTTAATTAAATCTTTTGCCATCCTCTAGCCGATTAAATTAATTAATCATCTATAGTCCTAATTGATAAATCAAATAACCTATCATTTATCAATTAGATCCTATTCTTCTATCTAATTCCAAAATCCCCATTTATTAAATAAATCTATTTGATAAATAAAACCCTCAAATCTAATAACCCCTAAAACTATCCTAAACCCCCTTTTTAGCCTAATCCACCCCATCCACCCATACTAACCAAGCTTAGCCACTAACTCACCCACCCTCATTGAATGCCATCCACTTGCATATCTCTAACAAGCTTAGTCTAAGCCTAAATCACCTCTAATCCCCCGCCTAACCTTGTCACATTCCCTAAGTAAGCTTAAGACTTTCCTAAGCCAAGCAAAGTCAACAATCTCAACTCCCTCCAAAATATCCCAACCACTAAGCTTTGAATGCTCTTACAAAGGCCATAAAGACTCTTACAAGCCCATTCATTTCTCTTACAAGCCATCATGGAGGGTATTTATGAAGATATTATCCCTTGAGCCTCCTTTGTTGACTCATCCATCCCCTTGCCTCCATCCACTCACCCTGTGACATGTGTCACTCCCTGGTTGGTGCTAAACAAGCACAATCCATGTGCTCCCCTTTGAGTGCATCCTATCCCTCCTTAAGCTTTCATCTCTCCTTGCATCTTAACCCTCCATCCCTCAAGCCCTTAGCCTATAAATTGAATCCCCTCCCAAGCCATTTCATCACAACCTTTAAGCCAAAGTTATAATGCTAGTTTGAGAACCAAAAGCCATTAACCATACCCTTATAATGCCAAATTGAGAGCTCACAAAGCTACCAATTTTCTATTTACTCATCCCATCATTGAAGCATAGAGCAAGTTTGAGCATACATACCAATCCTTTACTTAGACTCATCTCTAAATCAAGTGACCATCCTCATTGGGAGAGCCATTCTATGGTTCATATTCTCATTTGAGGGTTTCACTTTGTCTCTCATATATGTTATGATTTTTATGCTAGTTAATGCTTTGTTCTCTTAATAGATTAGTATTTCTTGCTAACATATTTCTCATATACAAGATCTACTTGGCATGAAGCCATGTTTTTGTATCTTGTTTATGTAGAAGCAGATTCCATGATAATAAATGTCCAAGAATGTATCATGAATAACTGACATGACTTAAATACAAGTAAGTCTACTAGATCTTCACAATCCATGTTAAATGCTGATTTGTTTCTAGGATAAATTGTGTGACAATTTTTATCATGAACATTTCGGATCATACTACATGATCCATCATCAGGATACAAGAGAGTAACGTTGATAGATCACGTAGGATGATCCAAAACATTGATGCTAAAATTTTTCACAAAATCGATCCAAGAAACAAATTAACATTTGAGTATAGTTGCCTCAAAATGAGGCAGAACTATCCAAAAGGGATTATATACACTGAGAAAAATATGGCAGTTTTGTGATATGGATATCTAATACAAACAACTTTCTCTCCTTTTAATATAGAGAGATAGATCTATAAGGGAAACTAAACACTTCAATTGAGCATGAAGGATTCCACACACTTAAATTAACTTGAAGGATTTGGATGTTGGTGATTTCATTTAGTTCATGGTTATCTTGGAGATTAAAAATTAAAAGTCATTTATAGACTAGTGAAGAAATGAGCATGAATATGCATACTGATTTGAATAGAGACCTTTTTGGCTCATGAAGAGGTTCCTGATCCTTCATCCTTTTTTTCTGCTTAAGAATGTTTTTGGTTAGAGTAAATTAGATGTGCAAATGCATTTTTAATCATATCTTTTTCCTATCACTTATTCTACCAAAATGTTTCCTTGGAACAGTATTTTTTGATGAGCTGCAAGAAAATTTGAGGCACCATATAGCCATTACAAATCAAATTCTTAGGATACAATAAATTCATCCCATATTCGTGGCTTAAACAAGCATTTTTGAAATGAGTTATATTCGAATATATGGTAATTCCTAAAACAACTACATTTGGAGAGTGTCTGAAAATGCAGGCAACTGCACATAATTTGAAACCCTAGTAAAAGAAGAACGGAGAAATACCAATTTGGCACCAACCAAGCAATGTTGCAAATTTAGACCTCTTCTCCAATCTGTCGTTGTCTGCTTCTTGTGCCATTTGCAGCCAACAATGCAAGCATTATCAGAAAGGGCATTGCGGTGCATGACTCGGCCAAACAAAATAGAAAGCAATGACTTGTGGCGTGTTGCTAGGCTACGAACCAACTTACACTTCACCTAGGTGCTCACTCATGCGGTAAGTAGGTCTGCGACAAGCCCTTTACGGTGGCAAAGCTCAAGGAATCCTAGCAGTCGGCATAAATCGGTGCGTGAGGAAATGCATTACCCGTAAATGAATGAAAATTTTTCTTTTTAACCCATGAATGAATGAAACTTCTTTTTTTTTTGTTATAACATTGAGTTGGTCGAAATTCAACTTAAGAATACATAGGTTGGTCAAAATTTCAACCAAATTGGCCACAGAATTTTTATTTTTGACCAATGCAGGAATGAAAAAAAGAAGAAGAAGGAATTATAGCTTTGGTGGAAAATTTTGGTAGAAAAAAAAGTGCAAATGTACTAGTGTGTGGGATGGTGCGATTTATGCTATGGGATATCTAACTTAACCATTTTTGAGTCCTCGATCAGTTATATTTGGTTTGCTTTCCAATCGCTTTGATAGGACTGAAGTGATTGCAATTTTTTTTATGATGTCATGTTATGACATAATTGACTTGACCATTTTGGAGTCTTTGATTAGTATTATTGGGATACTTTATGGCTGCTCATTGAGAACCAATGGGTATTTTGATTTATCTTGGGATGCTTTCCAGTTGCTCGTAGAGAACTGATGTGATTATTATGATTATCTTTTTGATACTTTCTAGTCACTTGTACAAGACTGAGGTGATTTTATGTGATTATGGATTTGTGCTTTTATGAGCCTAGGGTAGGTTATCTACTTGTAGTGTCAGGAAGTGGCTTGCAATGGAGGTCAGGGCCTTAAGTGGCTGCCAGGGTAACTCATTGTAAGTTGTTTAATAAGTGAAAAAATTACACTAAATGGGGATTAAAATGAACCTAATAAGAGTCTTTGTATGTTCTCGCCCATGCCTTGAGTGCTAGTACAGACTAGGATGGGAGTAGAGAGAATGCTTGGTTGTGACCTTGCATTTCGTAGTATGCCTTGTCAATACGAGAGGATACTAGTGGCCACATAGGGATCACTAGGGACTTGGGTGTCCTAAGGGACTACTCAAGTAACTCCAAGCATGATTCGTGCGATGACAGTTGCCCACTTACATAGTAGGTTTCCTACATGTCTTGTGTGCCTCTAGGAATTAGATGTCAACCTATCTTAGAACCTTTGAGTTAGATTACTTTTAGGGTTTCCTAGACTTAGAGTGTACTTTTGATATGTTGTTTGATATCATGTATGGGACTTGAGACTATCTCCTCAATGCAATGGGAGTGGGCCATTTAGGTTCCACGCAGTCAAGTGGTAGTGCTTTTTACTCCTACCATTGAGATCCGTCTATAGTCATTGTGGCTAGAGCTTTGTGGGATGCTTGTTTATCATGTTTAGATGATGTTATTTACTGACACATTTCCTTATATTGATGATTAGCATGTGATAGGTGATGTTATCTACTTTTTAGGATCATCTTATGCTTTATTCTAGCATGTTAAATTTCCTTATGCTTATGTAGTAGCATGTTTATTAGTGACATCACTAATATGATAGTATTGACAATTTGATCGGTGGCTTGGGATGTTATGCGTGGGGGATGAGTAGGGCCCATGATGGTCTTATGATGCTATTAACGGTTGGGAGGAACCACATACTTAGTTAGTTGTGTTTTATGATGGATAGTTGTATTTTATGATGGATGGATGTATCATGTATGGTGAATGGTTTCATTTATTTTATTGTACTTGTATCATGGATTTGAGGAGGATGATGTATTTCTATTTTTACATATGTATATTCTTTTAGCCTTTCATACCTTGTGACATGTACAGTGGATGATTGAACATTCCAAATTTAATTTTCTAAGGGGCATTCGGAACAAATTTATATTATTTAAATGGACATTGGACTTTATAATTATTCTTTCATATGGATGTGGTATTAGATGGACTTAGTATTAATTTAAATTTAAATGTGATTCAATGTCATGGGATCCTTAAGGAATGTAACATGTTATGTATGCTTTTAGTTGATTGTATGTTATTATTTCCACTACCTTATGTTTGATGTGTATGTTATTCTTCTTGTTCAAAAAAAAAAAGTTTGGAAAACTTAGTAAAAACTTTTGGTTAATTCTTTTGGATCCCTTGGTGGGGTGTTACATATTGTCTCTAACCTAGTGTTCAGAACTATCGCTATCAAATTGTACATTCAGGACTTGTTATCTCTTTCTGCATTTCATTCTTCATAATTAGATATCTCTATCTATTGCTGCCTACTTGGATTATGTATTCTTTGATGTCATGTGTTCCCAGATTGATCACAAATTAGTCAAAGAGGGGAAAATGTAATCAACTAAAAATGGTCATCTAGACTATGAGCCCCCTTTCTAGCATTTTTCCATAATTTATCTAAGGGTTATTTTTTATCAAATCCTCAAAAATCTATTTGTTTGGTTATAACCTATGGTATGACCACTTTATCCCAATTTTATATTTAATTAAAAGAACATGTCCCCCTTTTAATTAAATAAAATTCCCCAGCCATCTCTTATCCTAAGTTTGCACATATAACGCATTATTCCTCTTTTAGAAATAAAAGAAAAGGATTTTTTGCCTACACATGAATGCATAATTTTCTATGTGAGAGGAATCTTCTATTTTTAAAATAACGTTAATTCCCCTCCACACATTTCAAACCCTCTTAAAAGTCAACCATTAATTGTGATTGGTTGAGATGCTTGTGCACATGGATTACTCAAGATGTATTCTCCTCCCTTGATTATTCCTCTTTTGGCTCTTAATCTCTACCATCCATTTTTATTTAAAAGGAAGGGCTCTCTCCTCATTCAAACTTAGTCTCTCGTGCTATTGTTATGCTGCAGGTTTTCTTGGTGATTTTGGAGACTTGGAGCATTCTTGCATTTTTAAATTTTAGCTTAGCTCTCATTCTACTTACATTATGGCATACCTTCTAGCTTAGTTTCATTTATGTTTTAGCTTAGTTCTCTTTGTTAGCTTGTATTTTATTTAGAATAACTTGTATTTGCATTGCATTTTATTCTAGATTCTTGGATATTGCACTCTTGCCTCTACTCTTTGAATCTATCATTCAATGGTGCACCTTACAATGGTTGCATAGTTTGGTTCATTTGAGAGCCACCATCTCATAGCCTTTCCACATCATAGATAGAGAGCTATAAGTCACCTATTGAGATGCCCTCTTTCATCAGTATTCTCAAGAATAATGGTTTATAGAAGTGTGACATTTTTTGTACACACACATTGAAGTAGAAAGAGATATGTTTATGTTTATTATGCGAGCCAGAGAAGCATTACTAACACCTCTTCCTAAAAATGAATATAGTCAGGTAAGATCTTTAGTAAAATCTCATAAGATTTGGAAGGCTTTAGAAAATACTTTTGAAGGAGATAAGAATGCTGAAAGAGTAAGATTGCAGAATTAGATATGTTTGTTTCAAGATGCTAAAATGATGAAAGATGAATATGTGAGAAGCTAGATTGGTAGGATATCTAAGGAAAGAGTTTGGAGTGAAAGTGATGATGAGTTAGGATTTGTGCCTATATAAGAAGAGAATACTGAAATTGAAGTCAGAGAAGAAAATGTTTTAGTTTCTCAAGGCGAAAATAAATTTGATTGAATTATAGATAGCATATGTTCACATCATATGACTTGAGATATGAGTAATTTTATTAAGTTCAGAAATCATGATGGAGTAATTATTAGAGTTGGTAACACTGTAACTTGTCATATCATAGGGATAAGATCTATTACTCTTCACGGAAAGACTAATATTGATGCTGTTTATCTTGTTGATAGTTTGAAGCATAACTTGTTGAGTGTTGGATAGTTGGTTGATAAAGGCTATCAGTTGTAGTTTACAAAGAAGACTTGCATTATCAAAGACAAGGATGGTAAGCTAATTGGAATAGGTACAAGATCTAGAGGTAATGTGTCTCAATTGAATTCTACTGAGATGACTTGTCTGGTTGCAAAAGTGGATAATAGTTGGTTGTGGCATAGAATGTTTTGTCATATAAACTTTGATAAAATTTTGAAGGCTAGCATTACATTTGCAATCAAAGGTTTTCCTAGAATCATAAAGCCTACTTATGTCGTTTGCAAGGTATCATGGCTAAGGAGAAGTAGGTTTCTTTTCCTAGCAAGAAGTTCAGTGGTCCTACCAGAACAAGATGATTCTATGGAGAAAGGTCTTTTATGATTTTTGTTCATGATTTCACTAGAATGATGTGGGTAACATTTCTTAAAGAAAAGTCTTAGATATTTGAAAAGTTTAAGATATTTAAAAATAGAGTTGAGAAAGAATCTGTTGTAAAGATTATATGTTTGAGATCGGATAGAGGTGGAGAGTTTACTTCTAGAGGGTTTAACATGTTTTGTGAAAAAAATGGAATTAAGAGACAGTTGCCATCACCCAAGAGTCTTGAGAAAAATGGGATAGCAAAAAGAAGGAACAAATTTGTATCTGAGGCAACAAGAGCAATGATGTATCCAAGACATTTTAGAGGAAAGTAATCAATACAACAGTCTACTTAGTATGAATAGAGTGTGGATTAGAAAAGGTACAAACAAGAGTCCTTATGAATTATGGTTTGGTCATACATTCTCGGTAAAGTATTTTAGAATTTTTGGAAGTAAATCTTACATATAGAGAGATGACGATATTTGTAAGTTTGATCCAAGAAGCAATGAAGGTATGTTCCTTGTTTATTCATTGAATAAAATATTATAGATGTTTTAATCGAAGAACTAAGATGATTGTTAAGTGTGCAAATGTGAAAGTGGATGAAAAGTTTGGAATTAAAGAGAGAATGATGGATTATAATTCTAATTAAGAAGAAAACAATCCTAGATCTACTAGTGAGAATGTAGAAGTTTTCTTTGAGACTAACAATGATTTGTAGAATGATGTACAAATTGTTGAGAAAAGAGAAGAATAGAGAACATAACCAAGAGAAGAGATAAGAGTTGAGATAACAACTCCTACACCAAAAGGAAATTGGAAAAGAACTAGCCTATAGAACTAGTTATTGGAAGTAAAGACAAAGGAGTAATGATAAGAAATAGAGTGCATAAGGAATCATGTTTGATTTCTCAAGTCAAAGCTAAAAGCGCAAATGAGGCATACAAGGATGATTAGTGGATTCAAGAAATGAAGGAAGAACTAGATCATATTGTGAAGAATGAGACATGGGAATTGGTTCCTAGACCTAAAGATAAGAATGTTATAGGAACTAAATGGGTATTTAGAAATAAGATGAATGAACAAGGTGAAGTTGTGAGGAACAAAGATAAATTGGTATGCAAAGGATATTCGCAACAAGAAGGTATATATTCTGAAGAAACATTTTCCCCTATAGCTAGAATGAAAGCAGTGAGAATGTTCTTGGCTTATGCAGCAAATAAGAAGCTTAAAGTGTATCACATGGATGTTAAGTCGGCATTTCTAAATAGATAACTTGAAGAAGAAGTCTGCATTGAGCATTCTAAAGAATTTCCTTTAATAGAAGGAAAGGATATGGTATGTTGATTGAAGAAAGCACTGTATGGTTTGAAGAAAGCACCTAGAACCTAGTATTCAAGGTTGGATAAATATTTGGCATAATTAGGATTTACTAAAGGTACGATACGTAGTAACTTATATTTGAAATAAATTGAGAATGGCTTTTTGATCATAGTGATATTTGTTGATGACATAATCTTTGGAGGTAGTGATGAAGCAAGTGATAAGTTTGTTGAAGAGATGAAGAGTGAGTTTGGGACAAATATGATTGGTGAGATGAAGTTTTTCTTGGGTTTATTGATTGTGCAAAACAAGGATGGTATTTTCATATTGCAAGCTATGTACTTGAAAAAATTATTGAAAATATGTCTTAGAAAGTTGTAAGCTTGTTGGTACACCTATGATGACTATTATAAGTTATCTAGTAAAGATGAGACACCTACAGTTGAGTAGAAGAAGTATAGATCTATGATTGGAGGTTTGTAATATCTGACTCAAACCAGGCCAAATATAGCAAATGTAGTTGGGATAGTAGAAAGATTTTAAGTTGATCCTAAGGAATCTCATTATCCAATAGTGAAGAGGATATTCATATATCTAAAAGGTGCACTTGATTATGGATTATGGATTATGGTATGATAGATCAAGTGATTTCACTTTGTGTGCTTATACTAATGCCAACTGGACAGGCAGTATGGATGATAGAAAAAACACTATTGGTGGAGCATTTTTCCTTGGAGGAAGATTGGTTTCTTGGCTAATAAAGAAATGAGATCATATTTCACAAAGTACGAAAAAAGTAGAGAATGTAGCAACAACAAATAATTGTAATCAGGTCATGTCAATGAAGCAGATGTTGAAAGACATTGGGATATAATTTTAGATAATGTTATCATACATTTTGATAACACAAGTGTAGTGAGTATGTCTAAGAATCTTGTGTTGCATTCTAAGACTAATCATATATCCATTAAGTATCATGTTTTAAGAGAGAAAGTTGTAGAGAGAGAAAAAAGATTGGAGTATGTTAGTACAAAAGATCAGATCAAAGATATCTTTACGAGGCCCTTACCTAAAGATACATTTGAGTACTTGCAAGGTGTGCTTGGGGTTATGCCCTTGCCTAATTTTGAGTAGTTGATGTAGAGATTATATCAATCTAGTGGTACAAAGCACTATTGCTTGACTAGACTGAATGTTGATGCTTCATGTATAGGGGAGTATCTGAGATAGTAGAGTCATCAAGGACTCTTTGGAGTTGGTATAGAACAGTGTCTTTGGACACTAGAGATGGTTAAAGAATTGGAGTAGATGATTGGAATAATGAAGCCTTTGTCATTGATGTCAATGGGGGAGATATTGCATGAAAAACATCTCCTCATCTCCTATGAATATGGAGAGAGAAGCACTACAAATGGGGGAGAGATTGACTAATGAGGGATAGATTGAGATCTCTTATGTATGAATGAGGGAAAGATTGAGTTGTCAATAGCAATGTGGGAGAAATCATGAACAACTACTTTCCATCCATATAAGACTGAGAGTTATTCCTGAGAGTCAAGGTGTGAACAACTGATGTCGATCCTAAAGAAAGAGATGCATACAAAGTAGTGTTCTAGTGAGCTCCAAATTTGATTAATGAAGAGGATTTGAAAAGAAGAGAGTGGAAGCAACAACAAAGTGTTGATTTGGTATTCTTGGAACTTAAATTTTTTCATCTATGTTTCCATCAATGCCAAAGGGGGAGATTGTTAGCATGAATTTTGATGGTATTCCTTTGGGGGAAGTATCCTAAGCATTGTTCGAGCACATAGGAGATAGTTAGCATGATTGACATTTTGTATTCATGATTGTATTGGTCATTGACGTCAATATAGCAATATTTCTATGAAGACTGCCAAAGTAGTAGATAGAGAACAAAGTTCTACAGACAGAGTATTGATGATCAGGTGAAGAAAGGTTAAGGTTGTGTTCTACATTGTGTTCTAATGATGTGGTTAAGTGTGAATGAAGTAAATTAAAGACATGCAGAAGATATTCTTGATTTATAGAAAGTAGTATATAGACAGAGCTCTTGAGAAGTAGTTTTTGATGGATGGATTGTATCTCCTAATAAAGATAGAATCTTGATATGCGAGGTTAGACAGTGATAGTAGATAGTCTGATGATGACATTAGTGCGTGCGTAAGGTCTAAGGTCACACATGTGAGAAGTTGTAAAGAATGTGAACCGACAGTGTTGTGTAATTGTAATATAATTAATTATCTTAATGTGGTTCTATTATAGTTAATTAGGAAAGCCTCAAGGCCAACTCAAGGAATTTTTTTGAGGACATGGTATAAAGGAAGGTATTTTTCTTGATTGAAGTATACGTTGTGATCAAGATCATGCGAACAAGAGAAGACTATTTGGTAAATGTAAGTAAGCGATCCAAGAGATTATTGGAGGTGAAATTGGTGATCTGGTATTGAGATTAGAAGAAGAAGAGAAGTCTAGTTGACAATATAGAGGAAGAGGAAGTACAAGTATAATTCATTTCTATTATTCTACAAGGAATAATACATAGATCAGTTGGATAATGATTTTAGTTTTTTTGCCCCTAAAGTTGTTTGAATAGTGGGTCCATATGCCTTCTACAGTTCCTAATAGGGTTGGAATCTCTTAATAGGGATTCAAAGTCTTCTAATAGAGACTAATATGTACTGAATGTATTTCATTGGCTCCTAATAGGGTCCACCCTCTAACAAGGAACATTTAAATTAGTACATCATTTTGTGGGTACCATCCCCACCAAAGTTTTCCTTGTAATCAAGGGTTTCCCTAGTTAACATATTTGGTGTTATTGTGTATGAGTATCTTGTTATGGTTGCTGATTATATTGCTTGTATGGTCAAGGATTAATAATATTAATTATTCTTATGATAGTTGGATACTTGATTTAATCTCCCCCCTGTAATAATGGTGGACTTGACTTTCTAATAGCTGCATGGGCACAAAAGGGAAAAATGATTTACAAAACAAAAAATATGTGAAATCCAAAAAAACATATATTTAATCCATAAATTATAAGGTTCTAAGCTTATTTGTTAGTTTGTTTTATGTTCTCATCTTGATAGTCTACTAATTATTATTTTTATCGCAAATTCTTCTACATGTTTTCTACACATACATAATAGAAGTAAATAAGAATAGTAAAATTAGAGACAATTACTAAGTAAATGAAATAATTGTGTAGACATGTGCTATTTTTCTTAATAATCAAAGTTATTCCTAACCTCCTTTACCCTATTTTTAATTTAAATAAAATTGTGAATATATGAGGTGAGTGGTGAAAAGATCATTTAAGACAATGAAAATCATTAAAGACAACACAATAGTAGAAGGGGTCTCTATCTACGTATATTTTAGTGATCTTTCACTCCTTTTTCATCTTATCCCCCCAATTTGAAAGAAAAATAAAATTAATAGACTTAATTAAAGGAGTCATAACTTTATTGGTATCAATAGTGCATAACTAGTGGTACTTTTGTGCACAAGAATTAAAAATCTTTGAGATTGTTGTGGTGCATGGTATTTGGACATGTCTTTGAAATGGTCATTTTTGGACCATAACATGCATAATGAGTCCTAAAGTGTGCATCGTTAGTAACAAAAGTTAAAACAACATGAACTATAAACAACTTAGTCAAATATAAAGACAACTTAAAAATGCAAACTGATGTCTTATTTTAAACATCTTAATACTCAAAATTAATTAACTAGTGGAAAGGAATTGCTTACTAACTTTGCACTTATCAAAATCTTTTGTAAAAATTTCAAATTATTCTCATTCTTATTCCAAATTATTAGTCGAAAACAAAAATTTCTAATTCACATGATCACATGATCAAATATTATGTTTGTAAAGCAACCATAATGAACCCAACAAAAAAATTGTTTAAAGATGGATTGATATGACACCAAATAATTGGACCTACGCATATATTGACTTCTCTCCCCGATAAGAACAAGGGCACAATTGCACAATCCAGAAAAATATTAAAACCATAAGAAGGAAATATAAAAGCAATAAACAATTCGGCCCAAAAATCACATCAGATGATGAAAGCAATGGAATCTGTTGACATTGACCTCCCCGGGCCCAACAATCATCGGACTTTGCGCGACCTTTTCTATATTTAATGTTTGTCTCGTAATATTAAAGCTATTGAAAGCAATTGTTTAATCGCTTGGAAAATTGGACACACAAATTCAAAAGTCGTACTATACAACATAGTTTCCTTTTCCTGAGTGTGCACGCCCACACTTTGACTGTTTGGAAATGATTGCGATATGATCAAACGAAAAGACACCTCCGAACTTTAATTTCAATCACATCTAACGTAGAAAATATAACTATTCTTAAAAGACAAAAGACCAAATGAAATTTCCATATGAAAACAAGCATAATAATAATATGACCCACAGGCAGATGGCCGTCATCCTGTCATGCATGAACGCCAGCCAGGTTGCAACGTTCAGCCCTAAAAAATATCACTTTGAATGAGAATAGCAGATATCTCTTTTGATTAAGTGAGTGAATGTAACATGTACGGAATTTAGAGAAATTCCAGATTATTTCAAAAGATCTATTGCAGTAATCAGATCATATTATCTTTATATTTATTGGAATAGAAATGACAAATTACAATGCGCTACAAAGGAATTACAGTCTCAGCCATATTTTTAGTATTATTTCTCAAAACAGGTGCAGAACCCCAAAATTTGCTTCACTGAGCTCATCTTCAAATTAGGTCCTGTTTGTTGGTCTATCCTGCAAAATAACCAAGATTTAAAAGTAAAAAGCGGATCATGTGGTACATGCTTAGTTTGAAGCAACATATATCAAAGCACTGTTAGGCTCCTATAAGAGATAGGATGTAGAGTGGCGCAATAGCAGAAAATGGGAGTCCAAAAAGAAGCTCAATAACGAAATAAATAGATAGAAACATGATTAGTATCACACAAACTGATTATGAAACAGGACCATAAATATCAACTTTTTAGCATTAGCTTTCACTTAAGAAAAAAATGAATTTTTTAACATTTCTTCATGCTTGATTTTGGTCACTATGCGGTTAATATGCGGTTAGGTTAGCTGTATCCAACCATGGGCCAGAACCCTCTTGCTTTTTTCATCAATTTTTTTTTGAAAAACATTAGCTTTCAAATTAAGAAAAACAGGATTTCAGACTAAGCCCAATGTAGAAACAGATGACTCAAAACAGGGTAAAGCAAGAATTTATCAACAAACAGCATCTGGTGACTAAAATCCTTTCAAACAAATGCAGATAAAAAGGAAACCAGAGAATTCAGCTGACCATCCATTAATGGAGTTGTATAACCCAGCAGAGTAGGCTGCAATTTCAGACCTTTCAGAGCTCTTAAACACCTTAAAAACTCTAGCAGATCAAGGGAAACAAGAAATTAGCTGACCATCCATTAATGGAGTTGCATAAACCATCAGAGCAGGCCAAAATTTCATACCTTTGAGAGCTCTTGAACCCTCAAAAACAGGAGCAGATTTACGGAAACAAGAGAAATTGGCTTGCCATCCATTCATGGAGTTGCATAGACCATCAGAGTAGACCCCAATTTCAGACCTTATAGAGTTCTTAAACCCTTAAAAAACAAAAGCAGATCAAGGGGAAACAGAGAAAATTGGCTTGCCATCCATTAATGCAATTGTATAGCCCATCAGAGTAGGTAGCAATTTCAGACCTTTCAGAGCTCTTAAACAATTAAAAAACAAAAGCAGATTGGCTTACCATACATCTATAGAGATGTATAACCCATTGGAGAAGGCTGCATATTCACACCTTTCCAAACTCTTTAATCCTTAAAAGAAAAAGGAAATATAGGGAAACCAGAGAAATGACCTTACCATCCATTAAAGGAGTCACATTACCCATCAGAATAAGCCGCAATTTCACACCATTGAGAGCTCTTAAACGCACAAAAACAGTAGCAGATCAAGGGAAACCAAACAAATTATCTTACTGTCCATTAATGGAGTTGGATAACTCATTAAAGTAGGCTGCAATTTCAGACCTTTGAGAGCTCTGGAACCCTTAAAAACAAAAGCACATCATGGTAAACCAGAGAAATCAGCTTGCCATCCACAGAGAGGATTGTATAACCCATCAAAGCAGGCAGCAATTTCAAACCTTTGAGAGCTCTGAAACCCCTAAAAACAAAAGCAGATGAAGTGAAACTAGTTAAAAATAAGCTTTCCATACTCCAATGGAGTTGTATAACCCATCAAAACAGGCAACAATTTCAGACCTTTGACCCTTTAAAACAAAAGCAGATCAAATGAAACCAGGAAAATTGGGTCAATGTCCACCAATGGATTTGTATAAGCCATCAGAGTAGGCCACGATTTTGGACCTTTCAGAGCTCTTAAATGGTTAAAAACAGTAGCAAATCAAGGGAAACCAGAGAAATTGGCTTACCATCCATTAATGGAGTTGCATAACCCATCAGAGTATGCCAAAATCTCAGACCAATGAGAGCTCTTAAACACTCAAAAACAGTAGCAGATCAAGGAAAACCAAATTGGCTTGCCATCCACTAATGGAGTTGCATAGCCTATCAGAGTAGCCCCAATTTCAGACCTTTGAGAGCTCTCGTACCCTTAAAAACAGAAGCAGATAAAGTGAAACCAGATAAAAAAATTGGCTTGAAATCCACCAATGGAATTGCATACCCCATTAGAGCAAGCCAAAATTTCAGACCTTTGATAGCTCTTAAAACCCATAAAAACAAAAGCAGATCTAGAGAAGCCAAATAAAAATTAGCTCGAAATCTCTTAAACCCATAAAAACAAAAGCAGATCAGGAGAAGCCAAATAAAAATTAGCTTGAAATCCACCAATGGAGTTGCATAACCAATAAGAGCAGGCCAAAATTTCAGACCTTTGATAGCTCTTAAACCCTTACAAACAAAAGCGGATCAGGGGAAACCAGATAAAAAATTGGCTTGAAATCCACCAATGGAGCTGTACAACCCATCAAAGTAGGCAGCAATTTCAAACATTTGAGAGCTCTGAAACCCTTAAAAACAAAAGCAGATCACGTGAAACCAGAAAATTTGGGCTACAGTCCACCAATGGATTTGTACAACCCATCAGGGTAGGCTACAATTTCAGATCTTTCAGAGCTCTTAAACCCTAAAAAAGAAAAGCAGAACAGGGGAAACCAGATTGATCGGCTCATGATCCATCAATCAATAGAGATGTATAAGTCATAACCCGTCAGAGTAGGCCACCATTTTAGACCATCCAGAGCCCTTCAAAACAAACAGCAGATAAAATTTTTTTACCAGAAATATGGGCTTACCATCATCCATCTATGGAATTGTATAACCCTTCAGAGTAGCCCTCAACTTCAGAGCTTCCAGAGCTTTTTCTGTTGTAAAAATGAACAACACAGAAGAACAAATTACATCAACACCCTAAAGTTGCTTCCTTGTTAAAAGGAAAAGAAAACCCTGGGTTGTAACCCTACTGCAAATGTTTACATGCTTCTGTTTAGGATGTGAAAAAGGAATGAAAAGGAAAAAAACTTAAACATGATATTCCGAGTAAAACATGGAAGATTCATACTGATTTCGTCAGTAGTTGTAGACGAAGAGTGCTTGAATTCCACAATCTTTTCTTCAACGAATTCAACACTGGAGATTCCTGGAAGGCTCTGCCTCAGCGCCTTCACTTCTTCTTTCTTCTCATTCTTGTAAATCCCGGCCACTTGGAAACGAGATGTCTGAGCCATTTTTATATAGAATTCTGTCTTGGAAATGCTACTACAAAATGCAGATGGTTTCTTGCAACAACTCATTCATGGAAATGGAGGATCCAGAGGCTTTTTTATATTTATAATTGGGTAGCGTTTAGTTAGGATTACTTAGGCAGTCGCCAGCTGTAATTTAGTCTCACTGCCACATGCTCCAATTGGATTGGAGCTGACGTGGATTGGGCGGTCTCTTGTGCGAGAAGAAACCCCGCGGCGAAGGCTTGGTCTTCATAAAATGAATACAAGTAACACGATTACTTTGGCGGTTGATTCAAAATGATAAATCTAAACTTTGACCACTGTTAAGCAGCATGGATGAAGGAATCTGGCATTTTTTTATCATGAATTTTGATCAGAACAATTGTGGTTTTGTAAAGTTATCTTTGTTCAAATATCTCATTCAAATTGTTTATCTTCAGATCATATAAGTGAAATTGTGCTATTTCATTTCGCCCACCTCTTTGTTGCATAAAATGAATTGTTTTCTAACCACTTCTTTTTGGAGATAAAATGGTTGTTAACTAAACAATTAAAACTTTAGTGTGAAAATAAACATTTTTTTAACGATTTGACAAAGTCTTTGATATAATGCCTTAATTTCAAGCCACATGATACTCTTAAATTTTTTCAACATAATCTTTTTAATCTTTTCAGTAGTCTTAATACATTTATATAATGACTGTACAACTTATCATCCACTTGTATATTTTTTAATAAATTTGATTCATCTTCAACAATGATTTTGAATCAACTAAACCTATCCATATTTTGAACCTTTTATTAAAGATCGTAAGAATCCCACCTCAGCCAAACCCTAGTCCAACCAGCCATTCCTTGTGAATGTAGAAATAGTGGCAGTTGGCTTAATTGTATTTTAATCTCCGGTTCTGCACAATTTGAAGAGATAACCGCACTGAAGTGGACACGTGTATGATGAACTGGCGGGTACTTGCCTCTCATTGTCATTGGTGTATGTTTAGGCAGCTTTATCTTTATATATATATATATATTAATTTAGATTTTTTTAAAATGAGTATATGAGTTTAGAAGATATTGAATTATTTTCATTTGTAATTATTTTTTAATTTAAAATGAAGGACGTAAAAGTGATAAAACTGTCATTAGAAAATCATATGACAGGTATCTCGTGACACGTTGACAGTCAAATTCGAAGACATGGTATTAATTGGTTATTAAGGATGCTAGCGGTTCTGATGATTTCATTTTTCTGAGGCCTTCTTTTTTCAATGGTTAGTTTTTAGCTAATTTTCAACATAAAATACCCGTAATCAATAGAATAATAAAAATTTGTGTATTTTAAATTAATATTTGTCATAGAATAACACTTCCAAAAGAAGCGAAAAAAATAGCTTCTAAGGGAAAAGACATGTTGAACGGAAGTTGAGGAACATTCATGAAACAAAAAAATATAATAATTTTGCGTGCCTTGTTTTGAGATAAGACATGGATATTCACGTGGAAAATGGAATGAATTGTTTTAGCAGCTTCCCAGATTGCAAAGGGTTGGAAATTTAAAGGGATTTTATTCTGTGTCAACCACAGAAAAAATAGTACCTTTGTCTTATGTTATATAACGGCTCACCGTCACGAATTGAAAAGCTTTGATTCGTCAGCGATGACGTTATCTTTGCTCCATTAAAAAGTATATATTATTAAAAGAAAGGTTCTCTTATATTCGTACAGTTAAATAGTTTACACAGTCTAATATGGTAAGTCTTATTTCTTTTATGGGTTTTCAACCTAGTGCTTTTTTTTTTTTTTTTTTGCAAGCTAGAGTTCTCCACCACTAAGTCGATTCAAATTACATTAAGAAACAATTTATGGGAAAGCTTTTTTAAATGTTCAACAATTTTAAGTAATCGAGTTTTTTTTAAAAGTTTCTAAGGGTCGCACGGTCCTATCGAAGGGGGCTTCCTAAAAAAATTCAGCAGGTGTTCTCAAGATAAAGGACTATTTTAAAGTGGGAGGTCCCATGAATTTTGTAGTGAAGTTATTTTTAAAAAGTTTAAGCCCCATAATTTATGGAAGCATTGGTCTTATGAATTATTTTTATTTAAAATATTTCATTCACCAACTAAATAAATAAATAAATGTTTTAAAAAATTACTAATAAAAAAAATTGAAATTGGTATATGATTGACAAGTGGCAGAAGAAAAGCCTAAGCTGGTGGAGCAATTTCTAGCCCCCCATCTTTTCCACCCACTCAAATTTGCACTCTAAAAAGTAGGGGCTGTTATTTTTTAGGAGAAGATTCCAATTAATCCTGTAGCAAATCCTTTTTTGGCTTCATGGGACCATCCACTCCATAAAAATAGATCATGTAGCCCTCCTCATGGGACAACACCCTAAGGGTCCGTTTGGTTTGTGGAATTGTAGAAATCAAAATTTCTACAAATCTCGATTTAGCCCAATCAAAGTTTTGCAATTCTTCATTCCTATTTTTGAGATTTTATTTGAACCCTGTTTGTTTCACTCGAAAGATTAGTGTGAAGACCCATTTTTATGTGTAAGCTTGGAGTTGAAGACAAATTCCAAAAAGTAGTCTAACCTATTATTTTTACACTCCTCAAAAAACATAACCAGGTTTTGATTTTCAATTCCTACTTGCTAGTAGGAAGTCGGAAAACTTAGTTTTGAGATCAAATTAGAAGTCTAGTATTCCAATTCCATTTTGCCAATTTTGAAACAAACACAAAAAATTTCAAATCTAGATTTTGAAAAGGCCAATTCCTATCATCTTCCATGAACCAAACGGACCCTAATTGTCTTCTTTTATATATGTAATTTATTTTCAGGTATTGATAATAATTATGCTTAATATTATCTATCTTAAGTTTTGAAATGATATTTTATATTTTAACTTTTTTTCCTTCTTATTTTTGAATAATAAAGCAACCAAAACAAGGGAGCTGGACTTTTTTCTTGTTATTTAAGTGCTTATTGTATCTGTGGTAGACAATATACTATTGAAATCACTTCTATTTAATGAGTGATTAATCTTTTTCCTTTCAACCAATTAAATTTAAGTATTTTAATTTTGAATTGTGAGTTTTATTTTTCTAAGGTATATATGTGATATTTTTAGTTTATAAAATCAATAAAACTATTCTACTTCTATTTGATTGGCTGAAATATTTAGGTCTAATAGGAGCAAATTTACAGGAAGCACTATCCATATTCTAAGGCTACATGGATATATAAACATATGAAGATAAAAATAAATTTAATAAATTTTTAATTTAAACAAAATTAAATAATTATACACTAATTTATTTAATGATACACTAACATACATTAGCATACAACTATGCTATTAAAATATTATTTTTAACATACAACTATACTATAAATATATATTATTTTATAATATTTAAATATAAAATCATTTTTTTTAAAAGTACAATGAAATTATTTCTAAAGATGAATATTTTAGTATTATGACTTACAACAAATGCAAGCCACTAGTAGCACTTGTTTTACTTTGTCTTATGAGTAGTTATAACTAGCTTAAATATTTTATTATATGGAGATATTCTTTACGATATCTCTCGACATATCTTATATGTATAATAAAATATATAAGCTAGTACTAGTTGCAGTGCAACATGGAAGATATCAAATAAATTTTTATAAAGTAACATTGTATTAAGATTATAGCTAGGGCTGAGGTAAGGGTTTACATTATGGTAGTATTATGGTTAGAGATGAGATGAGGATATAGGATTTTTATTAGGGGAAAATTAGGTTTTGAGGGACCATAAAACCCTTTATAGATCAAGAGCTTACAAAGATATAGCATTAGGCCCAAAAACAACAAAATATACTAGCAAAAATCAAAAGTCAGCATCGAACAACACAGGAAACTAGCACAAAGTCAATGACCCCTAATTACAATAGAATACCAAAAGACCTGAGTAAAAAAAGACACGAGGTTGACTCTTTGAGGGTATTGGCCATCCCTTGATCTATTTCATTCATTATATGAGAAACCTTCTTGAGATCTTCTGAAACAACAAATTAGGAATCAACAACCAACTTTCTTTTGTTAGCCTTGGTCTATTTTCTAGAGCAAGAAAGCTCCTAAGCAACTATGTCCTTGTCAACATCAACAATAATTGCCTTGTTCTCTTTTCTATTGCCCTCCAGCTTGTTGACCAACACATTCATATTATCTTTTGAAGATTGTATAATCTTCAAGCTATGCTCAACGATCTTCCTTAGAGTGACCTCACTCTTATCCACCCTCACAGTTAGAATATCTACCTTCTCTTCCAGCATCCTCTAGTCATCCCATTAACCTCCATAGAGTCTATATTTTTCTCCTCCTTGGTACATAGTGAATCCATTCCTTGAGCTCCTCCTTGCACATCAAAATTTTGGTGCCTTTCCTTACTTTGGCTGAGAGTGCCCGACTATTAAGATTAATGATTTTAATTTTGTGAAAGTCCCATTTTTTTAGACAAAAACAATTTTGAGAGAGAGAGAGAGAGAGAGAGAGAGAGAGAGAGAGAGAGAGAGAGAGAGAGAGAGAGAGAGAGAGAGAGAGAGATTTCACAGTTTGAAGGACCCCAAACAAGGCTTCCTTCTTACACTAGAACTCAATAGACCAAAGATACCCTGAAACCACTCTCAACCTACTCTTATGCTCCTCCTCCCTACTTTACCAAGGAGGGGAAATAAAAACATCATGGATAACATTTTTGGTAAAGGCTTACATTAGGGGAATCTTTGTTTTGGCCTCATCTTCACTCAATGGAATATCCACATGATCCCTAGGGGAAAAATCGAGAACATGCCTTAGATACCAATCTTGCAATTGATGGAGTCCCAATGTAAATTTCCCTAGGAAAAGCATATGTCTATTTCAACTTCTTAATCTCAGTGGGTTTATTCCTACACCTTCCTTCTTAGACACCTTACCTAGCACTTAAAAAGGGACAACAGTAGAGGGGCCTCTATTATTTGGAGACACCTCATCACTATTGTTGTCTTTCATGTGATCACCTTCCACACCTTGATAGACTAATTTTTTGAAGGAGGTTTCTTTTTGGAAAAATATTTATTATTAGAAGAAGCATCCTTGTCATAGTCTTTAGTGTAGTCTCCTTCATCACCATAAACAACCCCACTTAAATAAAGCTTCATCTTTTTAGCAGAAGGCGTAGTCATCTTACTCTTTGAACATTCCTCCCCCTCCACATACTTAGGATCAACTTCATTCTCTGAGTCACATACAAAATAACCAGTCTCTTGACCAACTTTTTCAATTTTGGCCTTAGAGTTCTCTGCATTCTTATCCCTCATAAAACTTATATAACACCATAATTAGACCCTGGTAAAGCACAACCTTTCTAGGTTTCTTCTTATGGTCATAAACAGTGACATTTAACAAAGAGAACAAATAAAATAGAAATATATAAGGATATAGGTTTAGTCCATGGTTAAGATTAGGGTTATGTTTAATGTTTCGGTTATGATCTTATTTAAGATTAGGATTATGGTTAGGGCATGGGTTTTCATTCTGGTTAGTATTAGGGCTAGGGTTAGGGATTGTACTAAGATTAGGATTTAGGGTTAGAGCTTAGCATTCAGGATCGCAATTTACCATTTAGAAATATTATTTTACTTAAGATTTATCATTCAAGTTTTAGCATTTAAGATTAGGATCCAATTTAACCTTCAACATTAGGATAATGGTTTGACAATTTTTATTAGTGTTAGCATTAGGGTTTAACATTTAAAATTAGGGTTTATCATTGATGATTAAGATTTAGCTTAGGATTTAGAAAATAGGGTTTATTGTATTTAGGATTAGGGTTTAACATTTGGGATTATAGATTGACATTTAAAATTTAGAGTTATAGTTAGCGTATGGGTTTGTGTCATGGTTAGTTTTCATAATAATTAGGTTACCCAAGATTTATATTAGGGTTATACTTAGGATTATGGTTTAGAAATTAGGGTAAGGGTTAGATTATGAGTTTACATCATAGTTAGTATTATTGTTAGGGTTAGAGTTATAGTTTAGGATTATAATTATAGTTATGCTAATTGTTTAAGATATGAGGTTGGGATTATAGTTAGGGTTAAGGTTTTCACTGGGATAGATGTTTGAGGTTTTGTAGTGCCTCTCCCATTTGACTTCTATAAGTCATCCAGATGGATGCAACCTTGTCGACCTTTTGTTGTGATGGATCATGATTGTGACCATAAGTGGTCTACACCATTGAGATGATTTGATTTATGTTTCTATATTAGTTGCTTTGTTTATGCTTATGGCTAATCTATGAGATTATGATGTGATTTATGGTTCACTGAGATTTGTGCCAGTGGTTACCAGGATCGATGTGGTATCATGATGTTGTTCTGTGATTACCCTGAGATGTGTGTAGAGATTGCATTGTGTACTATTACCATGCTACACGGGACTAGGTTCCTATAGTAGTGGTTAGTCATGTTTATGATGGTGTTCACTTATGAGTTTTAAGTGCCTTTTCATGTTGTTTTTACAACCATTATTAAATGCTTAAATAGTTAGAAATGGATTGTCTATGTTGGATTTATTGGTTATGTGTTGTAGATATTTACTCATTTTATGTTTACATTTGAGATGACTCAAGGGTCGGATGTCATACCTTGATTTTAGTATCATAGATATTAGATTACTATGTTGTTTAGTCGATAATATTGCATGATGATGCCATTTTGAGACGACAGTGTGTTTTATGATGATATGTGGTTATCTGGTATTTGGACATATCTATGATTATGTTATGAGATGGATTTAATGCTATGGTTATTTACTTCATTCCTATGTTGTTATGCTTTATGTGAACATGAGTGATGTAAATAGATTATTTTGACATAATTAAATAAATGGTTAAATTAGGTAATTTAATACATTTACTGCTTCGACTATGTTGTTATATGCAATTGCACTTGATTGTGTTGTTTAGTGTGCAAGATTTATATCCCTGGCAGTGGCACATGGAGTTAATGATTCAACCATTCATATTTTACCAATGTCGTCCCTCTATGGTTGACATATCCTTATTTTAATTGTTTAATTAAACCTTTTGGTGATTATTAAATCCAAACTCATTTGCATTATGTGATTAGACCAATGAGCGTGTTTGTGCATTTAGATTTTCGCATTGTCATGAAAGTTGTTAAGGAAATTTCTATTTTTTTGGGTTTTCAAGCTTTTTAATTGATTTATTTTAATTTCTAGCAGCTTTTCCATAGATGAATTCCTATTTATAGGAATAACCTATTTTCATTTGGGTCAATTTAGGGTTTAACCAGGTTGGCTAGTTAATTGCCCTAATCGATTATTCACTCAAAAAGTGAATATGTATCCAAAAAGGAATTTAATTCCTCACTTCTCACTTTTGAATTAGAAAGTTGGAGAGTAAAACTCAAAATCCTCTTCATGAGGATTTACTATTTTGTTCATTGTGGGAGCTATAGGCGTGGCATTGTCACAAGGTTAAGCTTGTTGGATCTAGCTCGGGGAGACCTTAGATTGTCACGATTTTTAACCATTTCTGCGAGCTTTTTATTTTTTGGTTCAGATTCTCATTTTACCCTTTTGGCTACGAGGTAGGGCTCTCCCATTTTATTGTTTCTACTCCATTTCTGCTTCTATTTTTGGTAGCCATTTGGCTGGAGGTTGAGAACTAGTGCACTCCTCTGTTTTTGTTTGTTAGTTTTGCCTGATTGGTCAGGTATGAGCATTTCCTTATTTTTTTCAAGATGAGGGTTTGGGGTTTTGCGCCGTTATTCTCGCCATTTTTGCATACAGTGTCCGAACTCATTTATTTTTGGATTTTTGGGATTTTTGTACCCAAAGGCCAAATGGGTTTTAATTTTGAAGTTTTCCAAAATTTGGGGTTTTTACCTTGTTTTGTATGCCGCCCTATTTTCTTAGGTTTTCTTGGCATGAGTTGGGTCGTGAACTTGGATTATCCATTTGGATATCAATAAGACCTTTGTTGCACTTTTGTGTTTGCATTGGGATGTGTGTTGCATCTATACTCCCGACTTTATGTTCGGTTGAGTGACTTTATACCTATTGTTATGGTTTCTTTTGGACCTTTGCTTTTGTTTCATGGACACTAGGATTCATGTAAAATCCATACTTCTAGATTCAGGCTGGTTGAGTGAGTTCATGATGTTTGGTCTTGTTGCATCATTGAGATTCATGTAGAATCCACACTCCTAGATTGAAGCCGGTAGAGTGATTTCATGATGTATGGTTTTATCAGTTTTTTGGATTTGTGTAGAATCCATCCTCCCAAGTTATTTTTAGTTGAGTGTTATTTTGCATTATGTTCTCATCCAATCTTTATTTTATGCTCTTCGTGATGGTGGTGCACCACACACGGGTACATGCGTGTACATTTGTCCAGTGACTTGTGAGGCCCGATCTTCTGTGGTACTTCTAAAAGTTATGATAATTAGGGTTGGGATGAGAGTATGCATGCCCACGGGCACTTGTCATAGGATGAGCATGGGTAGGGTAGGGTAGCATATGGAGGGGCTTCTATCTCACAACCTAGTGTCCATTTCTCTATTGGCAGAGGAAGTTTTAAACAAGTGATAACTAAATAAAAATGTATGAGTGGTAATGAAACTTAAGATAATAAAATGTTTGGGTTGTGTGCCTTCCGTTGAGAAGAGTTGCTACCTAGGTTGTGCACCTTCTATTGAGAAGAGTAGCTACCAATATTAGCTTGGGCTTGTCGATGCTAAGTGACTCTCCATGATGTCAACCCCTACTTAGTAGCCTATTGAGTGTCTAACTAGGACCTATACTCCTTGCATTGTCTTAGGTTCTTGGTTACAACCATCATACTGTCTAGCATGAGTGTTAGCCATGGATGATTGTTTTGTGTGTGTTTGTGGTTGGATCATTATCTCCATTAGCATGATGGGTGTGGACCTACGAGTGCCATGTGGTTGGGAGGTGTAGCTACCTACACCACTGCTAGGGACCAAAGAATAGAGATGGTCTTTTATTCTAGTGCGACCATTGCTAGATGTTTTCACTTGATGCTTCGAGTTCGAGAGTATGCTTTCTTGTGATATATGCTTTCATTGAAATGCTTGGATATCATGTTTAGATGATGTTAGTTTATTTGATGCATTCCCATATTATGATGTTTAGCATATGACTAGATGATGTGAATTGCTATATTGGATTATCTATTGCTTATTGGTTTTGCATGTTAGATTTCCTTATTATGATGATTAGCATGTGACAGGTGATGTTATCTACTTGAAGGATTATCTTATGCTCTACTACTAGCATGCTAGATTTCCTTATGCTTATATTGTAGCATGTTTTAGTAGTGATGTCCCTATTACAATAGTACCGATGATATGATCGGTGGCTTTAGATGTTACACGCGAGGGATGGCTAGGATCTATGATGGTCTTATGATGTTATTGATGGTTGGGAGGAACTGCATACTTAGTTGTTTTGTTCATTGTGATGATATTTCTGTACATTGTGATGTTGCTTATGTTCACTGGGATGTTGCTTTCAGTACGTTCTTTACTGCTTTGATTTAGATGGATAGATGTTCCTCTTTCCTTGTTGTTTATGCACTTGAGTGTTCATTCCTCAATTTATGTGGATATGGTACTCCCCGGTGTGGAGGTTTTCATGTCTTTATGCTTTTTATTTATGCTCTATTATTGCGTTGATATATTTTCTCATGTGGAAAGGTAGTTCCTCACGTGAGAAGGTACTTCCTCACATGAGAATGTATTTCCTCATGCAGAGATGCAAATCCTCATGTGGTGTGCAGTGAATCCTTGCATGGAGCCATGTACTTTCTCACACACAGTGATGCAAAGTCTCACGTGAAACTCGAGACCAGTGCACTTCCTCGCGCGAGAAACAAGGAGTAGTTATACTTGGTCGAGGAAGTTTTGAAAGTTGATTTTAGACACCTTATTGGATTTCACACCTTTCCAGTTCAAAACAGTCTTTCTAAGGGGTTTAAAATATATTGTTTAAGTTGATTTTAATACAACTTATACTTAAGATATATTTTAATATATGCAACAAATCTTTTGAGATAGGTTTTAGACCTCCTGGAGATAAGATAAAGATTCTAGGAAATTTCAGGGCTTCAAAAATCCAGACTTAGCCAAATTTCAAGGCTTCAAGATTTTAGACTTAGCCAAATTTCAAGGCTTCAGGATTTCAGACTTAGCCAAATTTTAGGGTTCTACATTTATACCCCAGCTTAGTGTTTTCTTTATGAGTGGTCATTTCTTTAAGCCCTCATCATGTGCATGGTCATTGTTGGTCTCTATTTGTGTGTGTTAGTTTGTTAGTGATGTTTGGAGATTCGTTGGTTGCCGGGATTGTGGTGAAGTCTTCTGTTCTGATCTTTGTGATCCCTTTATAATGTTGTCATGTGTATTCATACTTGTTAAAAAAATATCTTGGATTGTATTGAATCTTTGTTCCAAGGATCTCCAGGCAAGACATTACAGGTTTAGGATTAAGATTATGAGAAGGTTACGGTTTACATTATAGTTATGGTTAGGGTTAGGTTTGGGAATATAGTTTAGGATTTATGGTTATGATTATGGTTTATAACATGATTAGTAATATATGGTTATGTTTAGGGCCTTGATTAAGGTTAGGGTGTATAGTTAGGGTTAGGGTTAGAATAGGAGTTCACATTATGGTTTGTTATCATTATGAGATTTGGTTAGGGATTGAGTTTATAGTTAGAGTAAGAGTTTAAACCATGGTGAGTATTGTGGTTAGGGATAGGGCCAGGGCACATGGTCTTGAGTAAAGATGCAATACAATGCCATGTGCATTCATATTGGGGAGTATAAATTGGGAAAAAAGGAGGTAATATATTTCTTAAATAGGGGAAAGGAGTATTTTTAGGTGGGGTTGGGGTTTATATAGAAAGATAAGTGTGGGAAATATTATTTGTGATTGGAGAGGGGTGACAAAAAATGAGTTTGGAGAAATGTATTTTAAATAGGGGGGTTCTTTAGTATGCCATAGACACACATTATATAATTCAAGTTCACTAAGTAAAGCTCCTGTGGGCTAGGGCTTAGAGTTATGGTTAGGATTAGGGTATAATATTTAAAATTAAGATTATTATTAGGGTTAGGGTTTACATCATGGTTAGTATTATAATTATAGGTAAGGTTTTGATAATGGTTAAGGTAAGGAATTGTATTTAGGGTTTAGAATTAGGGTTAGGGTTAGATTTTACATCATGTTTAGTTTATCATCACAATTTGGGTAAAAAGTTGATTAAAATAGGTGGCTCGATAAGGATATCTCTCAACTAATGAGATATATGTATTAATGCATAAAATATTTTAGTATTATCATTAAGGTTAGAGTCAAGTTTAGGGTGGTTTAAGTTATGATCATATTTAAGATTAAGAATATGGTTAGGTTTATAATTTTATATTTTAATTAGGGTCTAGGACTATAGATAGAGTAAGGATTTACATCGTGGTTGGTATTATCAAGCAATTAGAATAGTAAAAGACAACCTAAGGTTGTAATGAGTGAGAAAATAATAAATTGTCATTATCAACATTTTGTTTTAGCAAATCAATAAAATTATGTTTGCATTTTATTTTTATTTTCATTATTGTTTTACAAATTCATAAATAAAAGTTAAATCTCAGTTAACAATATAATTAATTAATCAATAGGAATATCTTGATGAGTATACTATAAGAATGCAATAAGCTAAATGACTTCCTAAATAGAGTAATCTATAAAATTAAAGCAAAATGGAAAGAGAAGAGTTTGCATAATTTATCAATACACGATATTGATTGATTTTTACTAACCAATTTATTTAATGGTACTCAAAATGATATATAATAGAATTTTTTTATTTTAAAAAGACACATTTATCGAAAGATAATAAGGTCAATTTTCCAAATAAGGTAGTGCAAATAATGACATCGACAAAAAGTGAAGATTTAAATAGACAACTATGTGAGTTGTTGTAGAAGGGGTTAATTAGAGAAAGTATCGGTCCATGTGATTTATCAAAAAATTTAGCACCAAAAAGGAATGTAGAATGGAGGATGTGTATGAATTCTAGGGATATCAACAAGATCAAAATCAACTACATATTGCCTTTTCCAAGGATGCATGATATTATGGACTGTTTGAGCAGAGCTATATATTTCACAAAGATAGATCTGAAGAGTAGATATCATTAGATTTAGATTTGAGAAGTAGAAGAGTAGAAGACTACCTTCAAGACAAAGAAAGGATTATATGAGTGGTTGTCATGCCCTTTGGGCTAACCAATGCATCGAGTACTTGCATGCAACTCATGAATGAGGTACTAAAAGAATTCCTAGGCAAGTTTGTCATTGTTTACCTAGATGATATTTTGATCTTTATTAATACATTAGAGGAGCATATAATGCATATTCATATGGTGTTTGAGAAGTTGAGGGAAGAAAAATTATTTATTAATTTGAAGAAGTTTAGTTTTGTGAATAAGAAGTTAGTGTATCTAGGATTTGTAGCATCAAGAGAAGGTTTAAAAATGGACCCAAAGAAAGTGAATGATATCGTCAAATGGCCTACTCCAAGGATTACTACTAAGGTAAGAAATTTTCATAGTTTGGCTAGCTTCTATAAAAATTTTGTCAGAAGTTCTAGCAATATTTATGGACCCTTGACTAAAATAACGAGAGGAGATGGGAAAGATTTTAAGTGGACTACATGCGAAAATAAGAGTTTTATTTTATTCAAATAGAAAGTTATAGATTAGCTTGCTTTCACACTTCTAGATTTTAGTAAAATGTTTCAAGTTGACTAGGATGCTACTGGTATTGCAAAAGGAGTGGTTTTGAGCCAAGAAGGAAGACATGTTACTTATTTTAGTGAGAAGTTAAATGATTCCAAAAGAAAATATTCTATTTATTATCAATAATTTTATGCTATAGTTTATCCATTGAAGAAACAGAGACACTATCTTCTTCCTAAGGAGTTTTTTTTATATACTGGTCATCAAGTTTTGCAATATTTAAATAGTCAAGGAAAGTTGAATTAGGGGCATTTGAAGTGGGTTGAGTTTTTGTAGGGTTACACATTTATTTTGAAACAAAGGAGTGGGATGTCTAACAAGGTTGCATATTCTCTTAGTAGGACACAACTTTTTCTAATAGAGATGTAGATTAAGGTGGTTGAGTTCAAGGAACACAAGAGTTTGTATCTAGGGGGTCCTAATTTTAGTTAAGCTTGGAAATCTTGTTCAAAACCTATTACACTTGACAAGACAAAGTGGTTGGATTTCATCATCTAGGATGAAATATTGTTCTGAGGAAGTCAATTGTGTATTCCAAGGAGTTCTATGTGGGAAAATCTCATCAAGGAGATAAAACCATTGCTTTGGTTAATGAGATTTATTGCTAGCTACAATTGTAGCAAGATGTTAAGAAATTTATAGAGAGTTGCAATTTATCTTAGATGGTGAAAGGCGTAAAGAAGAATATAGGGTTGTATCAACCATTATCAATATTGGAGAATCTTTGGGAGGATGCCAACATGGACTTTAATCTTGGTTTATGAAGGACTCTGTGAGGGAATGATTCAATTTTCATAGTGGTTGACATGTTTTCAAAGATGACATATTTTATTCCCTGCAAGAAGATGAGTGATATTTTTCATGTAGAAGAATTATTTTTTAGAGAAGTGGTGAGACTACATGATCTATCAAAGAAAATTGTTTAAGATTAAGATACCATATTTGTTGGGTATTGCTGGTGAAAATTATGGAAGAAGTTAATGATAAATTTGAAGTCCAACTCATCACATCATCCATAAACTAATGGACAAGCATAGGTTGTGAATCAAAGTTTGGGAAATTTGTTGAGATGTATGGTTGGAGATAAGCCAAAAGGTTGGGGTATTATTTTACCATATGTTGAATTTGCATATAATGATTCTATCAATGGGAGCACCAGTAAATCACTATTCCATATTATATATGGGAGTAGTCCATAAATGCTTCTAAATTGAGAAACTTAGATAAGAGAGATAAGTAGTGTTGAAGATTAGAATTTTTTAGAATATTTGAAGAACATTCATGAGGAGGCGAGGAAGCACATTGTAAAGATGAGTACACATTATAATGCTAAGGAAGATGAGAAAATAATTTATAATTAGTTAGGGGATGAAGTCATGGTTCATTTGAGAAAGGAGATATTTTGAGTTGGTACATATAACAAGTTGAAAATGAAGAAGTTGGGACCATTCAAGAAATTAAAGAAGCATGATTCAAGAAATGCTTATGAAGTGGAGTTTCCCACTAAATTGAATATTTCATCAGTATTTAACATTTCAAATCTAATAGAGTACTATGAAGGAGAAAATGAGGATGAGGTCACAAAAGCAGAGTGGAGTATTCTGACAACTACTTTAGCTACAAAAGATAATGAGGAGATTCTGGACAATTGTGCTAGCAAAAGTAAAAGGAACAAAAAAATGAACAATACATGGTCAAATGGAAAGGAAGATGTGTAGAAGATTCATAATGGATGATAAGGGAGGAGATTACCCATCTAGGTTTTCCGTTGAACATCTGAGATGTGACATGATCACTTCTTAAATTACCTCGAGTGTGTGATGCAGGAGAATCCTAGGTGTAAGAGCAATCTTGCATCACCCAAAAATATTTATTTTTTTCCTTTTAAATAAGAGTTGTATATGTGTAGAGTTATTATTTATGGAAGCTTAATATTTTTAGTAAGTTGGTCAAGTGAGCTCAAAATATTCTAATTTCATAGTTGGAGGTTAATCTTAGATATATCAGTTTTCTAGATGACTTTCATTTCTATATCTTATATATTGGTGATGTTATTGTAGATATTCAATATGAATTTCTAGTATAAAAACTTCCAAGTCAGTTTTGAAGGCCTTAGAGGCTCTAAAACAAGGGCAAACCTCACCATCAACCATTGTACAACAACAATTATCATTTCTAAAAAGGGGTTATAATATCCACTTGGGCCACTAGTTTGTAAGTTATGGTCTCTAGAAGTTGGGCTACTCAAAAGTCATGAAAACATAATTTGTTTTTATTGTGAGCATATTCAATGTAATAAAGTAATATAATTTTAGGGTTGGTTGGCCTCAAGAGTTAGGGCTAACTTTTTGACCCTATTGGTCTCGTTAGCATTATGAAGGGTAATTTGGTGTTACAAATATCCTACACATCATAGTGCTGTCATTGATTGGCAACTGGTCAAGTGGAGTACACCATCTCATGATTACAAGTAGACATCTACATTGGTCTACATGGAGATGAAGACAATACAAGGTAGTTATAATTAGCATGAAAACTCATCACTATGATAAGGAATAAGTGGACATGGTTTGAATTACAGTGGGATTATCATCTTGGCAAAATGATAGAAAGAGGAAAGGAAAAAGAAGTTAAGGCTAGACATAGCATAGACTGGCAGGGCTACCGGTCTAGATCCTATAATGTAGGTGCCATGGGCTGTTCATAAACTGCTTAGTAGCAAAATTCAAATTTTAAATTCACTATTTTGGATGGTTAATTTTCAAGTTTTTAATCCTAAAAGGAAAAGCACCATATTATCAAAAGAGAGAAAAAACAAGGTGTGTGTGTGTGTGTGAAAAGAGATTGAGACAAGAAGATTGAGAAGAGAAAGTATTGTTGAACATAGAGTAGAACCAAGAAGATTATCAAGCCAAAGCAGTTGGGTTCATTTTAGATAGGGGAAATTAGATAAAAGAGTGAGGTGATATAGAAGTTATCATAGAGTGGTCCTAAAGTGGCAAAGTGAAGATCAAAGTATCTTCTAGGTATACACTCGAGATCTATCAAGAAAGGTGTGCCATATAGTCTATATCATATTTGATTTCTTTATAATCATTGTAATAATTTTGTAAATTCTTAATTGAGCATGCTTTAATAGCACATGTATGTTAAATCCTCTAACAAGGTGCCTCTTAAAAGGAGTGTGAAAATCCTATAACAAGGTAGCCTTAATAGGATAATTGTAATCCTAACAAGTTGTAAACATTCTTAATTGGATGCGTTCTTAGAAAGAACAAGTTGTAGCTCCTAAATGGGAAAAATTTTACTTATAGTAAAAGGCTAGTGGGTATATTACCCCCACAATGGTTTTCATCCTCTTATCAAGAGTTTCCACATACAAAACCTTGTGTTTATCGATGAATTCCTTTGTGTGCGAGATTATGTACTTCTATTTTACTGAATTTCTCATTGTGTTGTTAATTAAGTGGTTGTTGTTCATTTTATTTGGAATGGTTAAGAGATTAACAAATTTAGAGTTGGTATTGATTCAACAACCCCCCCCCCACCCCACACACACACACACACACTCACCCCTACTAGTACATTTAACCCCAAATTTCTACCTTAAATTTTGACCATCAAGTATAAATGGCTTGGTTGGTCACATTATAAAGGAAACTTTTGTTTTTTTTTAATACATGCCCATGTTGGTCTTAATTACGACCAACACAACAACATAAGGATATAAAAAAAAGCTGCAAATTAGTTGAGCATTTCACTTGAGCACCATATCAGTTGAGCATTTCACTTGAGATGAGCATTTTGAGCATCATTTGCAGATAATTTGATGATTTCTCACATTCTGCATCCTTCAAGAATTCAACATTGGATCATTTGGAAACCTTGTGAGCAATGTAACCCTAGAATTCCTTTAGGTTTCATTTCTGGGAGTCTTGCCACAAAAATCAAACAAATTAGGTAAGCATTCAAAATAGAAAAGAAAGGATTTTGTTTTGAATGAAGATACATTCTGCGAAGTACTCCAATCTTGATATTCTTTATTCATATTTTTGGTTTTCTTATCAACTTACAACCGACATCCTTGGAGAAAAATAAAATAAATTTCTTCACATTATTTGTGCAAAGTTTCTTGTTTTAGCCAATACTGTAGCCCTAAACTTGAACTGTCGACCATCATTCGAGCATACACAAACTTTCCTAGCTTCGTGTCATAACTAGTGAATAGGTGAGTTGAAAAATAGTAAAAAAAATTCCATTTTTTAAGGATGGGAATGGATGGTTTGCTAAGAAACCAAATTTGAAAAATAATTTGATTGTTTACATTGTTCTTTTCATCTTTGATCGGGGGAATTGACAATCTAGTAGGTTTGCAACAAGTTTAAAACTCAAATAAGTTTATCTTTTCCCAAAACATTTGGTAAAGTAAAATCATTTTCAAATACCCTTTTCCAAGTACCTTAACATACCCAGACCTTACTATGGACTTCTTTGGACTAGGTCTAACTGTCTGCACAATGTGACCCTTAAGTAGCATAAAATCCCATTAATTAACATTGCATCACTCTTCTCTCATCCTTATCACTCCAAACTCTGAGAAGAGTAATTTAATGGCTAAATATTACTAAATCCCAAAGGGTTAAGACTCAATCCACTGGAAACCCCCAAAACCCCAATTTATGACTTCCAAACCCTCAATCCAAGGGTTTCTCAAATCCATTGTATCCGATCAATTCCAAGAACAAATAATAGTTGTTTCTCCTTTATATGATCATACTAAGATGGTTCAAACCATAAAGTAGGTTCCTCCTTCAGACCAAAACTCTACTGCTGCTCTATACCCATGAATTCCTTATAGGAAACCTGCAATGTTTCATAACAGTCAACCAATGTTGCATTCTCCTCTGCAATTAAAAGGTTAGAAGGCAATTATACATGTTATATATGCACATCCCATGAAGTTTGGTCCCTTATAATTCATGGGATGGCCATAAAGTAATAGATCTTAGGATTGGTTACAAGATAACTAATAGAATTAACACTTGTTTACTTGCACCAGGCATACAAACTTCTCAAAACGAAGTGAAGGTCATTCAACAATGATTAAAATGGAATTATTAAGCCTTACTAATTCATATATATGTCAATCCAAACAATGAAGAGTTCAAAAAATCAATGAAACAACAAAATGAGGATTTTATTGCTCACTGTTTTTATTAGTTCATACAGGTAGATCTATGTCATACAATAGATGCATTTATGCTTTAATAGCCTTCTCCAAACTATCACAACCAACTCTTACTAGTTGGAGGCTTAGTTAAAGCCTAAAGACATCCCAAACACTAATTCCCTCCAAATACCTTTATAGCCGTTTGTTTTTAAATATTTGAATTTTAAATAACAAAAATGGTTTTAAATTTATATTCAACCCTTATTCTAATACCTAGACCTATCCTCTGCCCATTCTAAACTTCTTGTAAACATAACTTAGGTTTGGACAACATTAGTCCAATACAAAAAAAAAATCTTGGTCCTTTAAGGACATTACAAGTATGACTTTCACCTTTTAGGACATTACAAAATAAACTCATCTGATTACCTTTTTTGGTTATGAAAACCATTATAGCTTTTAATTCTAGTCCATTTTTATTGCTTGGATATCTCCTTGTCCTAGTCACTCCTCTAGTCTTCATGGTATGTTTTGGTGTCTTCATAGGATGATCTTGGTGCCCCTGCACCATTAATTAGGCCTCCAAATTTTCCATTTTGGAAATATTTCAAAAAAACCTCAAGAAGATACCAATTAAGTTATGGTTTTAGAGAGCTTGAATATTTTCAAGGTTTTAGTTCTTCAACCCCTCTGTACAACTCATTCCTATAAAATAGCCTACTTACAAGGGTTTTAAAACTTTACTTGTTGATGGGCCTTACAAAGATTCAAAAGGAACACAAAAAGATTCAAATCCTTCTTAGTTCTTGGAAACTATGCCTTTAGATATTTCTATACATACTCCAATCCTTGATTGGCACAAACCAATCAAACTACTCCTCTATCCAAACCCTATAACCATCAAGTCACCTTGTCGAGTATGCTTGAATCCACCTAGGGTTTGATTCCAAAAATAGAAGACCATTTCATATTGACACCACTTTATTTATAGTTCCCTAATAGAGTCCTAAAGGTTGTTGTGTTCCAACAATTAGAAATCAAGTTAGAGCAATTTCTATGATAACTGCTTATGCAGAGGAAGGGTGGTTGGTATTAAATACACAATAAAAGTTGCAAACTTGAGAGATTTAGATACTTGTGCCTATCGACAACTTCAAATTCTTCAAGGAATTAACTTGTTTAAGTCTATCAAAATATTCCTAGATGCTGACTTGGTTTCTTAAACACCCAATTAACTGGCATAGGGATGTTTAAGACTCTAAGACAATACCATACTTCTATAAATTTGGCTCAAATACACTCTACTTGTCAGTCTTGTTGCATGCTTGGAATGGGGACAATTTTGGTTTTCCTCAAACTGCTTGACAATCTAAAGACACTTCCTAATACTGTTTTTAAAGAGTTTTATAACATAGCAAAGGATTGTATATGGTTACCATAGACAACTAGGATTATACATAACTGTACCCCACATCTAAGCATGACAATTCATCAATTTTATAAGGGACATCACACCTGCTATCCTTATCTCTCCAAACTCACACTAGAGTCTTGAGATGATTACAAATGATCAAATTTCATGAACGATTGACCTCTCGAGCTCTACAACACCATAGTCCTTGAATCTTGACTAAAAACTGATTTGACTAGAGTTCCCTCAAACTCTTACCTCCACACAAAAATTAAATATGTTATATGTTTTTCCAACATAGGATTCACTCCACATTTAGGTGTAATATTCCTTGCTATACACGGCTTTCAATTCCAATATATCTCCAACCTGTGATCACTTCTACACCCCACAAAATTGCATATGCACTATTAGCGGATTATAATACATGTTAACAATTTCATCCCATGAAGGTTAGGCCTCTACATTCATGGGATGATCCTCATTCTACCTAAGGTGTTATTGCAATAGCAAATTCAAATCAAGAGTAACTATTTTAAGTCAAGACTGGTATGACAACAAGCCTACAATGTTATGAAACATATCAATAAAACATAGTAGTTCATACATAAAACCTTATAAAAGTCTTTTGAATTGGTATGACAACAAGCCTACAATGTTATGAAACGTATCAATAAAACATAGTAGTTCATGCATAAAACCTTATAAAAGTCTTTTGAATACAAACCAACCAATTGGAGATCTAAAGTAATGGAAATTAATTGCAAAGAATAGAGTTTTCTTATTGTTGTTTTTCTCCTCTATCTGTACACTCGATTGTCTCTCTTATAATAGAGACTCAAAACAAAAATATAGAAATGCCTAAAACTAACTCAAAACCAATACAACTATCAACAGTTAGTTGAATGGTTTGGTTTTAAAATAGAAAAAAATCAAACTAATGTCAACATATATTTTATGGAATCCCTTTAAACAAAGAGATCATTAACCAAATTTCAATCTTTTATCATCACTAACATTCCTAGACTCTAAACACTCCAATATTATTTGTGCTTAGACAATGACATTCCATTAGAATTTCATTTAGTCCTATTAAGGAAATTACAAATATTTGAATCATCATATTAGTCTAATTCTTATAACTTGCCAATTAATACCCTAATTTCCTCTAGCTATCTTTGTGGTCTTTATAAGCTGCACCATTGGCTTGGTTGTGTATGGGGCTCCTACACCAACTACTCTACCTAGGCTAGTGAACTAGCCAAGAAGAAAAAAATTATTTACAACTACCAAAACATAAAATGGGAACTTAATTAATGCACTAAGAAATTACTTGGAATGATTCATCAAACCATGTAATCAAACCACTCATTTCAATCCATTAGAATATAGAGTTCTGAGTTTCAAGATCATTGTGATAGTTTTTTAATGTAACAATTTTCTTTATTAGTCAATATTTCATACAATGGGAACTCCAACCCCTCAAAATAATTTCAAATGAGCTTATATAACTCTATTTTCCAAGTACCAACTTTCTTCATCAATCCCCAGCCATTTCTTGTTGACTTTCTAATATTGCTATCAAAGTTGTCATTGACAATTTTTGTAATTTTTTCACTTTGATGACTTGGAAAGTCATGATCACTCCTAAAGGGTCAAGTTTGGTTTCAATAACATATATAACTATTTTGAGACTCTTCCTACTCATGTTTTAGTCAAACACAAAAATTGACCCATTGTGACAAACCTAAGAAACTATTGCAATAACATGCCAACCTTGACAACTTCTCATCGATCATTTTTAGTCAATTTTCATCACACTTAAATTTTAGATCATGATTGTTATCAATATTGAAGAACTTAAATTTTAGATCATGATGTATGATCTGAAACATTTATGATGAATAAAATTTTGCAATGTTCGAAAGTGTAACAATAGACATCATTGATTGTGAAAAATAACTGTTCAACTTTTCTAGCCCTAGATTGGTCTTCATGGTGATAATCCTTATCATCATCATGAGCTTCCCAAGAATTAGAAACATCTTTTATGGCTACCATGATGACATCAATTGCACTAGCAACTTCTTAGGCATTCATGCTAGGCCTTTGTGGTATAAGAGACTCAACCTTTGCACCAACAACTTCTTAGGCAATAACGCCATGCCTCTGTGGTATAAGAGAATCCACCTCTACTCTTGTTAGACCATAAGCTAGTGGCATTAAGAATAGTAATTACTCTACAAGATTTTTCTTCCTATTTGAGGGTTTCTCTAAAATCAAACTTATTTTTTCATTTTGTGTGTGATAATGCAAGAATGTTTATTTATGCATTTTGAGTTGTTTTCAATTATAACCCTTGATTGCATAGCATGGAATTTGACATAAATCATAGAATAAAAAAATGCATGCATTTAAACTCAGTTCTTTGCACTTGAAAATCCAACTTTTTATACTATAGATCTTGAGCCTTGGTTTCAGAAGTCATGTGCTACATCTTTCTCCATCTGATTTCAAGTATAAATTTTCTCTATTTTTCTTTATTGAGATAGTTGATAGCACAACATAGATTGTGCATTAGTACATAGGTATTACCAAGCCCTACCATATGTGGCTCTCTACCTTCCCAAGTGGAACCCACTCTCCTAGGGTCTTTATCTTTGTCTTTGAGTGAACTAGAACATTTATGTTGAAAAAAATACCAGATCTAAAGGATGCTAGTTATTTTTTTGTTTTTTGGGATCATATTGATAATATAACATATTAACATAATCAGATTTCCACAATCCATTAGTATGTGAGCAATGTTTCTGGATTAGATTGTGTGAGTTTTTTTAGCATCAACGTTTCGGATCATACTACATGATCCATCATCAGGACGAGAGAACATCAGAATATGGAATGTGATGTTCTCTCATCCTGATGATGGATCATGTAGTATGATCCGAAATGTTGATGCTAAAAAAACTCACACAATCTAATCCAGAAACATTGCTCACAATATAACATATGTTTTGACTTTATGGTTCTCATTTTTGTGTTAATTCTCTATCAATTAAGGTGAAGCATCCTGTAAGCAAAAATCTTACCATCACAAAGAAGCTGCTAGCAAAAGATTCTAGTAGTGAGAATTCTTCTTCTGAGGAGGTCAGTCATTTTGTTGTGGACAATTATTTGTAGAATAGAATCATGTTTCAGTGGAATCACAAGCTTATGGAATTTTGATGTTCAATAGTGAACAAATAGTTAATTGCCTTATCATAGTCACCTCTACTCCATCCATTTGACCTGTATCACAGTCAGCAGTTCCCTTATAGGGATACAAATCACAAACATTAAAAATGTTAGATAAACTAATGTCAGTAGGGAGTTCAAGTTTATATGCATTTGTGCCATTATTTTGCAAAATTTTGAAGGGTCCCATCTTCCTCATCATGAGCTTGGTTTATTTTCCCTTGGTACAATCTAAAATTACTTCTTTGTACTTGTCCAATAGCTACCTTACTTCCTTGGGTCCCACAATCCTTTCATTGGATTTGCGTTCCTTTCCTTTTTCTCCAAGTTTTGGCTTTACTACTATGGCAAAGCACGAGGTGTTTTTCACCTTGAGGGTCTTCAAAAACTCCTCCTCTCCAACCATCATCACACTAGATCTTGTCTTTGTACTCGCCTATTTGAAATTGAGCATTAACTTGCTCATTTACTATGACTTGCTGCTCCTTATTTAGCCATGAAACCTTATAAGGGTTAGGATGAGGCAACTTCTTCAATCCAAGCTTCTCTACCATTTCTACTGAGGCTATATTATCAGTTGAACCAAAATCTACAATAACCTTATAGACCTTACCTCTTATCTTGTAGAGAGTTTTGAATAATGTCTTTCTTTGGGGAGGTTCTTGCTTTGTGATAGTCTTCAGCATGGTTCTATTGAACATTAGAGACTCTCTTCTCTCTGGATCAACAGTTCCTCTTGCCACTTGGTCACTTTGTGCATCCTCCTCTTGAGCCAAATGGACTCTCTTATTCCCTTCTTGGCTATTGTTGCCCATTTTCTTAGGAAGTGCTTGTAGGTAGCAAGTGCAATATGTAGAGGTAGAGTTATGGAAGGTCAACTAAGTATTTTTTTCTTTTCATTTTTTATATTTCTTTATCTCTTTATCAATCTATCTCTCTATCTATACCTCTTTCTATTTGTCTCACTTTCATATTCATTTCTATATGTGTCTTCCTCTTACTACTCCATCTGCATGTTGCAAACAAATCATCCTTCTTCCACCAACGAGTCATTCCATTCAAGAAAGACCATGTTTGACGATATCAACACACAAAAAAATAGGGAGACAATTACTAGATTGTGGTCTAACTTAAAAAGAAAAGGTGATGGAAAATGTTATTGTCCTTGCAAAATTTGTAAGGGCTTAAAGACTTGAAGATATCTAATCAAAACAACTGAGGAACATTGTAGGCAACATGGTCACATTGAAGGGGGAAATGAATATCATCCATTGGTGTGTATTTTAATAATTTATAAATTACATAAGACATTATTTGATGATGAAATCATGGTCATGGTTAATATAAGGTCATCATTTTCATATAGGTCAACATCCCTGAGTTTCATGTTATAGACCATGACAATTCAAAGAATGTAGATTTCCAAATGAGGGAACATGGAGGTGTGAATATTGAAGTAGAAGGTAATTATACCATAGAAGAAGACCACAATGATGAAGATCATGATGATCAAGATGATGATGATGATGATGATGATGATCTTGATGTAGAGCTTGATGTACCTATACTTGAGAAGGCACACGAGTCCCTATATGAAGGCTCTGAAACAACTCTTCTTGCCTCTATATTGTTGTTGGTGAACTTGAAGGTTATGAATGGTTTATCCAATGTAGCAATGACACATATGTTAAGGTATGTCATCTTCTTTCATTATTTTACTCGTAGTTCCCTTACAATTAACATTGGGTTCATGTAGCAATTAATATTCTTTAAATTAACAAATTATATTTTTGGTCATAGGTTGATAGGTGAGTGTTTGTTACCACCATCAAACATTCTACCTCTCTCATACTGAGAATTATCTGCCATCATGAAAGATATTGGAATGGAGTATCAAAAAATACATGCATGTCCAAACAATAATATTATATATCATAAACAACAAGAATTTACAACACAATGCCCTATTTTTCATATTAGTAGATATCAATTAGATTGATTAACAAAAAATGTGCCTTGCAAGGTTCTTTGACATATTCCCATTATTCCACATCTACAATGATTATTCAAGTGCAATAGCTTGGCACAATTTATGGATTACCACAGATGCAATAGAAGTCAAGATGACATTATGTGAATGCCTGTAGATGGTTTACCATTTAAGGAAATAGAGGAAAAATGGCCACACTTTAAAGAAGAACCTCATAATCTCAAGCTTTCATTGGCAGTAGAGTGTGTCAATCCTTTTGGAGAGATGAGATCTACTTACTCAGTGTGGCTTGTTTTTGTTATCAACAATAACATACCTCTTTGGTTGTCCATAAAGAGAGAGCACATAATGTTGACATTGATTGTTCTAGGTATTTTTTGATTTAATGGTCATCTAAATTAATTTATTATTACTAATCCATCAAAATGGTCATAATAATTATGTAATGTTTTTGTTCATTCAACTAGGCAAGTACCAAGTTAAAGATATCAATGTATATATTGAACCCCTTATCTACGAGTTGATGGTATTATGGAATGGGGTTACTATGTATGACATCTGTAGACTAATAGGACAAAGACAATTTCAATTTCATGCAATGCTTGTATGAACAATACATGATGCCCCTGGGCTAACACATTTTTGTGGTATGTTCTCTTCTTAACACCTCTTTTTTGGTATGTTATAGTGACAACACAAAGTGAACACATTTAATCCAATTATACACAATCTTGTAGGTGTTCAGACAAAGGGAAAATTTGCATGTCCAGTTTGTGGTTCAAAGATGAAATCTTGTCATTCAAAAAGTTTAAGAAAGTAGGTGTTTGATGAGAATAGACACTTTTTGCACAGAAATCATAAGTAACAAATTATTGAAAAAGATCTTTTCAATGGGAAAGAAGAGGTTACGTCAAAGCCAAAGAGAATGACACCTCACCTATGGAAGTTGGCATACATTAAAATAAATCTTCGAGGTAATGTCATTCCACCTAATGGTTTTTGTTTCAAATTTATATTTTGATATTGTGTTTTGTTTATTGATGATATAATTGATGCTTGTGAAGGTCGTCAAGGCATCAATGACCAACTTCCAAAAGGACTAAAAATTCATTCTATGCAATTTACTAGGTTTCCATACTATGAGCAACTCCCAATTATGCATTTGTTTGATCCTATGCATATTGGACAGAATGTAACAGAGACATTATGAAAAATCTTGGATGGAAGGCATGACAAAGACCAAATTGTCAAAACTTGTAGTTACATTGAAGAATCCAATCATGTAATGAAAAATTGCATTTGATCAAATAAAAATGGAGACTAGATTGATACAAGTGCCCTTAGTTGGTTATTGTCAGAGCAGCAAAGCAATGCTATAAAAGAAGTCATAAAAAAAAAAAAAAATTCCCACAAGATTTTCTGTGAACATAAACAATCTCATATCAAAGAAAAGTGAATTTGGGCCAGGGTTGAAAACACATGATTGACATACATTTATTAAGGTAATTCATGTTATTTTGTATTCACTATATATTTGTATACTGCATGTAGTTTTAATTGCATTCTTTTATACAATATTGACAAGATCATTTTACAAATATTGCAGTACGTTCTACCTCTATCTCTCTCACACCACTTCACCAAAAATGTCAAATAGGTTATATATGATCTTGGAAAATGCATAAGGTGGTTGTCATCTAAAAAAATCAACAAAGAAGATATAAAATATTGTAAGAGAAAAATTCCTCTTCTTATGTGTGAAATGAAAAAGTGTGTACCTCCAAGTTTTTTCAATGCGCAAGAACACTACCTCATACATCAAGTTGAGGAGATTGAAATGTGTGGACCTATATCAACCAGGTCAATGTGGATGGTTGAGAGGCACTTGAAATTTTTGAAAGGCTTGGCTTGATAGAGAGCACATCCTAAGGGTTCTATGGTGGAGGGATATATGGTATACCAGACCATGGTATACATTAGTGAATATCTTCCTAAGTTTGCAGCAAAGATCCATGTAGATCGTATTTGTGATCCCAACTCAATTAACAAATTTGAAGGGGAGTACTTGATGGGAAAAGGTTGGTTGAGAAAAGTAAGAGGTAAATCTAAGATGTTATTGTAGTTAATTAATTCTTATAAATCTTCAATATAAGTTATTTATAATTGGTGTATGTTTTTTGATACAAGTGGTCGAGAGTGGAATGCAATACATTTGTATATTGCGAACAATCTTGATTGGATGATGGTATGGATTGAACGATGTCAACAAAATGGTTTCTCATTAACATAGGAAGGTGTTGCTTCATTGGTTACAGAAGCTCATCGTAATGGAGATTCCAATGTTATGCTAATGGTAGTTGATCTAGTAAAGGGTTTAAGAGGTGGAGAGGTATGTAGAAATTTATTAAAGCTCCTAACTTGACATATGTTTTGTATCAACTCTCGATGCAAATAATTTACACATGCTTCAAAAATTGTAGGTCAAGCACCACAAAGCTATGTACTATCATGGACACAAATTTCGCATAAAAAAGTTGGATGACACAAAGAAAACTTGTGATTCTAGGATAATTGCTGTTTTCAAAGTCACCAATATATCATCTAGAAATGACATACATCCTCAACAATCTCAAAATAAATACTATGGCATCTTGGATTATATAATTGAGTGTGAATTTAATTCCTCCAAAGTAGTTCCATTCGTCATCAAATGGTACAGGTTATGACTAAATCAAAATGATTCAAATAGAATGGTTATTCAACATGATAATGGATTTAGAATGATTAAGACAAGGTCATTTGAGCCAGTTGGAGATGAGCCCTATGTTCTTCCAAGCCAATGTGAGAAAGTGTTTTACTTAGAGGTTCCACATAAGCAGGGTTGGTCATTTGTTGTTAGACATGATCCAAGAGGAAGGCCGATAAAGTATAATGTTATGGAAGGAGAAGATATTGAAGATGATGAAGATCAAGATGATGGTAATGATGATGATGGTGATGATGATGATGATGATGGTGATGATGATGATGATGATGATGATGATGATGATGATGATGGTGATGGTGATGATGGCAATGATGATGGTGATGATGGAAATGATGATGGAGAGATGATAGTGATGATGGCGATGTTGATGGTGATGATGGCGATGATGATGATGATGATGATGATGATGATGATGAGGATGATGAAGAAGAAGATAATCAATGACATAATTGAAATGATCAATGAAATGATTGACATGATTTATTGCTTTCAATTGTAATGCTTTATTTATTGTGTTCAATTCTAATGATTACAACATATGTTGTTTATAATTACCATGAATGTTTATATTGTGTCTGATTATCACCCTTTTGCAAACAAGCAATTGACTATAGAAATCGTCATCCCTTCTATTGACGATCTTGCATTCCATATATAAGGTAAATTTGTTCATGTTTATGATGTTGCATATTGTTCATTTTGTCTTCTAAGTTATTTGTAGCATACACGTATCATGTAATTTTTAGCTAACTTAAGATAAATGATTAACATATGCAGGAAATTTGATTACATATTTATTGTGTTCAATTATAATGATTACAACATATGTTATTTATAATTACAAATGTTATATTGCATCTGATTATCACCCTTTTTGCAAATAGGCAATTGACTACAAACATCATCACCCTTTCTGTTGACGATCTTGCATTCCATATATAAGGTAAATTTGTTCATGTTTACGATGTTGCATATTGTTCATGTTGTCTTCTAAGTTATTTGTAGCATACGCGTATCATGTAATTTTTAGCTAACTTAAGATAAATGATTAACATATGCAATAAATTTGACCCCTTTGGTGTGGATCGTGCACAATGACATAGATCAACAAGTATAAGTCAATAAATGGAGATAATTTTCTTATATTCTTCTTGTTTATCATTGAGAACATATGTTATAAATAGACATATTATATAATCATATAATGTATATATAGACAAAGAAGGTCTGTATAGAAATATAATTGTATAATCACTTTCAACTTACTACATTTTATATCTCTCATGTATAGACAAGGAAGAACTTCATGTATGAGTCACAACTTGATTATTCTATATATTATTTAAATATTATCAATTTTCCATTTGATGGACTACAGGACCCACCAAATAGGTACTTGTTAGATCTATCTACATCGAATGAGTGAAATGGGGAAATGGTAGATGAAAGCTCTACATGTAGTACGACTAAAATAGGCAGATCAACTAGAAGTCAAAGGATTAGAAAAAAATTTGATAAAAACATGCAATTTTTCCTTGCTAATGGGGGGTCATGTTCTTATGATGATGAGAGCAAAGGCAACATCAAGGTGCCATTTCAGTACACACACATTGAGAAAGAATGGGTACCCAATGAGCTACTCCAATTAACACCAATTTTTGTGTTAATGAGAGGATATATCACATTTCTCCATCCTCATTACATGGTTTGGGCCTATTTTCTATGGATGGGATAAAGGTATGCTACAATAAAGTTGTCAAATTGTTCAAGTATGTCAGTCTATGTTACAATTACAATGATTGGATGCAGATTGTTTGATATAAAAACAGTATGCATAGGTATGCACTATCAACTAATTATATACAATGGAAAGAAAATGATCAAAGTAAAAGATTTTCTATGTACATTGATGGGAGACAAAAAGCAATAGGTAATATTGTAGGTTTTATAAATAGTACGCGACCTTCCTCAACTAGTCATACTATTGCAACTTCCCTCTACAATTTGAAGAACTATCATAATATTTTGTTTTGTTTTGTTATGAAAGTGACAAATCAAAACACTATCAGTTTTTGGCAAGTTTGTTGGAGACAAGACACAAGAAATTGTGATTCCAAGCAAAACATCTTATCACATTTGAGTTTTGGACTATGATATTATGGACTATGCATAATACTTCTAGTACAGAAGTCTCTAATGCCTTGAAACATTTTCATTCATGAATGAGGCCAAGGTTGAAAAAATTGAGACTAGGCTAGCCAAGATCTTCCATGAATCTGCCTTGAGCTAATCCTTTAAAAATGCCACTTGAGCTTCTAGCTCCTTACCATTCTTTGTGATCCATATGTATGGCATTTTTTTTCTTTGATTCTATCCACAAAGTTACTATGTTCCAAACTTGGTGGTAGGAAAGAGCTAATAGGCTTAGTGATTGATTGTGTTTTAATATTATGTCTTGGATGCTCTTGCTAAGGAATTGATCAAAAAGCAACCAAATAAGGGGTTATAGTTATATATGCGCTCTTATGATGATATGATTGGGATTGTGAGTTTTTTTTTTTCACATTTATCTATTTGAAAAATAGAGATTAGTTAGTGTTATTGGATTTCATTCCTAATAAATAATTCTTCCCTAATTTTATTTTTCCCTACAGTCTTCACAAGCAATGGTGTCTCAAGAACCAAAATTTTGATAGGGTGTGCCAATTATTGTAAAGGCTTTGCTTTCGTAGGAGCCTTCTAAACTACACAAAATTTGATTCTAAAGCATAATTGCTTCGTGGAGACTCAAGATATCATGCACATTTCTTCCTCTTCCCATTGTTTTGTATGAAATAAATCATGTGATGAATGAAACAATGGTGTGGAGGTAGAAATGTGCATGATACCCTGAGTCTCATGCACTGAGAAATTATGCTTTAGAATCAAACTTTATGCAGTTTAGAAGGTTCCTATGAGAGCAAAACTTTTGCGATAATTGGCACAACCCATCTAAATTTCTACCAAGCATTAGTCTTAATTTAGATGAACATGTCTTCCCTTTGTCATTGAATGTATGGTACAACAATATAAAATTAAGGGGTCTTGGTTGCAATTTTGATGACGGTTGGTCGATTCCACTGTCCATGGTATGGCACCACCATAGAAGATTGAAGGGATCTTGGTCACAATTTCGATGACAGTTGGTCATTTTTTTCGTCGAAGGTTCGACTAGAAATGGACACAAATGAGGATATAAGAGTTCAAGCTAGACTAAGGAAATCAACCTTTTTAAAGTTTGTAAGTCGACCCTTTTAAAGTTGAAATTTTGATGCATAATGATTATGATGAAAAATTGACTAAAAAAGATCGATGACAGGTTTAGTCATCTATTTGACCAACTTTGGTCAAAATTTTGACCTTTTCTCATTGAAACTTAGGGCTAAATTTACTAGTGCCCCTCTTAGTATTGGTTGGGACCAAAAATTGATATCAAAGCCTAGACCCTATTAATGACAAGCCTAATAGCTTGAGGGAAGATCAGGTAGCAACCATGAAGTACAAGAACCAATATAAGAAGCTCTTGGGGTGTCTGCACTAAGTTGGTGGACAAAAAAGTGGACACCCCTCCAAAAAAGGAAAATTTCAATACTTGATCGGGTTTTGAATAAATTGATTGGGTTATTTAAAAGTGAAATTTTAGCCAAGCTTGGTATCCAAGCTTGACCATTATATACAAAACTTGATCAGGTTATTAAATAATATATTTCTAAAAACAAGATCAGGTTTTTTGAAATATATTATTTAATAACCTGATCAGGTTTTGTAAATTATATAATTTGACTGTTACCCACATTTGAGGGTATTTTTATACCCTTAAATGACAACAATAGCATCGATTATGGAGGAGAGGACCAAAACCCAATCGGATTTAGCATAAAAAATGAATTTTAATTGCATCTCCATCCATGGCACCCCACAAATGAGGTAAGTCTTCATTATATTCATCATTTATGTATTTTTTTAATCAAATATTATAATGTGGTTTTGTAATTTCTTTTTAATTTTTTTAATATAGATGCATCAAAGAATCCAAGAAAATGAAAAAGAGAAGAAAGACCACCTCCTATACAATCAAATCCTCCACCCATCACGACACAACCACAAAAAACTCCACTCGTACAACAACAAAACCCTCCACCTGTACAACCACAAAACCCTCCACTCAATGTTCCTATTCAACAACCACCACCTCCTATAAACCCTTCGTGCATACAATTACATCATTTAAGTACTATACAAGAGGACCTCATAACCATCTCTCATGAAATAGTGCTAACATTAGCCAAATGGTCAATAGGTTGTGGTCATCTTCACTTTCTCACCACTCGACCTTAACAAATACATTTGAACAGATGGCCCAAAATGCAAATGAGGTGTCTAGGGAGGTTATGAAATGGGGTACATGGAGGGATAGGTGTCATGTATTTTATGCCGATGGGTTATTATATCAGCAAGTGAAAGATAAATACATAAAGAAAGGTATTGTATGCTCTCTTTTCACCAATCCTATATTTGGCAACTCCCCATTACACACAACCAAAACTTTTCCTATTCATTGGTGCAATCATGCTAGGATGAGATCATGTTTTTTGGATAGGTGGTATATGGTATTTGACCTACCACCATGTAATAATTATGAGGTGACTCTATATTTTTTGAGAAAGCTATATGGTGAGTTCATCCTCGACGAGAAGCCAAATTACTTTGACATCTATCAGTTCCAGGGTAGTAGGAAAGGCTCTGCACATGATAGACCTAGGGCTCATAGGGTGGTACCAAAAAATGAGAGGATATTTACAACATGAAAAACCATGCCTCATGTTGTGCTCCCATCAATTTTAAAGAAGTCTATTGATATGCAAACTCTTCTTGCAGTTGCATCATTGACAGATGTTATCATTCAACATGGCTCATAGTTAGGTGTTTTCCTTCACCTATGGCACCCTGACCATCATCAGATGCACCTTTAGGGTCATCAAAGCATGTGATAGCTCCATCATCATCACCTATGGAACTAGGGTCATCACAACATGTGAAAGCTCCATCATTATCACTTATGGCACCTCAGTCATCATAACCTACAACAACTCCATCAACATCACTTGCACTACTAGTCTCATCTCTACTTGTTTCACTTGAACCACTAGTGTCATCTCTACTTGTGTCACCTACACCACCACTATCATCCTCACTTTTACCACCTACATCATCATCACATGCATCATTATAGTCTTTAGGGCCTAGCCAACATTTTTGTTTGAGTTGTCAGCACACGTGTGATGAGATAGATATGGAGGTATCTCAGGATGGAGTGTCATCTCATCCATGTGTAGATTGTGGGCATAATTTTTATTCATACAAAGGTGGGGATTTTGCACTCATAGATGATTTGATGGTGATGGTGTTTGGTGGACAAGATATACAAGGTTGTTTGTTTGAGTTTTGACATGATATTATTTAATCACCTAAATATTGTAAAAGTAAAAAGAATTTTTTTATAGATCACTCTAGATTGATATATGAACAATATGCAATGAAGGGTACAACAACCAGTTCAAGAACACCACAGAGTACTCACTCTGGTAGAGGTACGAGGCTAGGAGCAAGAACACCCAAGGTAAAGTTTTTAAAATATTCTTAAAAGTAAAATAATACACTATCTTTAAACTATTTTTTCTTAATTGGTATGGAACTAACAACCAACTTATAGATCCTCTTTCATCTCCTACCAATGTTGAAACCCTCCCATTCATCAAATCCATCCAATTCCCATCCACATCTCTTGCTCCTAGCATTACCCAAACCCCATCTAATGAACCTCATGAGTTTGGACATGATATTACTTAATCACCTAAATATTGTAAAAGAAAATTTTAATTTTTTTTATAGAGCACTTTATATTGATATGTTTAAACAATATGCAATGCAGAGTGCAACACACAGAATGAGAACACCACATAGTACTCATTCTGCTAGAGGTGCGAGGCTAGGAGCAAGAACACTTGAGGTAAAGTTTTTAAAATATTCTTAAAAGTACAATAATACACTAGCTTTGAAATATTGTTTCTTAATTGGTATTCTTAAAAGTACAATAATACCTTTCCAATATCATCCTTCAAGTCCTTCTTGTGTCTTCTTTCCCTCCTATGATCTTCTTGTTGTTATTGCACCTTCTTTCCATTTACAACATTATCTCATATTTATAACAATACTCTTTACTATTTTATAGGGCTTGTCGGGGGCTAAAACTTCTCAAATTGATGATGCCACACTTTCTACCATTAACTTTGGCCTTGAGAGCTATGTGGTATCATAGCTTGCACACCTATCAAGTTTACGATTTGAGTTGAATTCATGACATGTCTTATTGATTCCTCTTATGTTATATTTTTTTCTTCTTTAAAGTACTCCACACAACGTGAGGCCTAGAGGAAAGGGAAGGAAATCAACAAGAACACCAAAACAAAAAAATGTATTAAGTATGAGTCAAGTTTATATTTTGAAATTTATTATGAATGAATGTATATACATATGTACTCAATATTGATGAATATGTGTTGTCTTGTTTTTTGTGTATATGTAGAAACAATTTAGTTTTTTTTTCCAATTCGTCTTTTGACAACATCTTTTTGGTTTAGTGAAGCCCTTGTGTTGCCATGCCAAAAGTTTTCTATTAATGTTCCTAGTGCATCAACAATAACTTTATCCTTACATGGGAGTCTACCTTGGAATGACCAAAAAGTAGTCTCATTAGAATTCTCAATTTTCTTTCACCTCACTAAGGCTTTAAGTAGCATTGTTCTACTTATCCTTAATGATTTACTTGTTTTTCTTACCATACCAATTTTTGTCATTTACTTTCCCATTATGGTTGATTTGAGAACCCATCAACTTGTATTAGCATTGTGCTTTTAAACCAATGGATTGGTATGCATCAAAGAGATTTTTAACAATGCTTCTTTCACTACTATTTTCAGATGTTCATAACCCCAAAATTCTCATTATCTCTCTAAATTTCATATTTTTAACCATTTCAACAAAAAATTTGGCATCTTCCACTTTGATTTAAATTTTCAAAATAGTTATTCCAATTTTTTTTGAACAATTCTCCTACAATTTCTTTCTGACATTTTATCATGCATTGGCTTCAAAATATTTTCATCAATGTCAATTAGAAACTTTGGTTTTCTACGAATTATTTTAGGAGATGTTGATGTACATGCATGATCTATATTTTCATTACTTACATCATGTACATTCATAATTTCAACTTGAGATGTTTCATTAGGGGCATCAAGTGACATAAGTGTATTTGTCATAACCATTTCAATTGGGGTATGTTGAACATTTTCATTTGTCAAATTAGGTGTGTTTGTGATGTCAATATCAATAAGTAGATTTTCATCACTTGCGTTGGAGGTATTTGATGATGTTCCTTCACATGATCTCCTCATACGATCCCTTGTTTTTGCCTTTGTTGCCTCTCATTTTTTAATCATTCCTCTCTTGTTCTTTCTCATGATTGTAGATGAAAATTACCCTACAAACAATAACATGAATAAAATAAACAATAAAATATAAAACTAAAAAAATTTGCATGATTATTTTATGCTTAATCATAAGATAATAATATAAAATAAGATTGGCACATGAAAAATATAAAATTCAACATTTCCAAGCACAAACAATCTTACACTTGCATACCTAGTATAAAAATACATGTGAAATAATAGTAGAATCTGGTGGACCACATTGAAATGACATAATAACCATTGACATGTTATTTTATGAATAATTTTCAATAACTCAATCAAGTTATTGAGCTCTAACTGCATTGTCCATATGGACAAATAACCAATTGGGTTCTATATTACTACTACACAAAGATATATTGAAGGGGGGAGGGAGTGATGGAGATAATGAGAGAGAGAGGGTGAGGCTAGGATAAAGAGATATAAGGGCATAGGAAGAAGAAGAGGGAATTTTTGAGAGAGAGAGAGAGAGAGAGAGAGAGAGAGAGAGAGATTATGGGATGTAATAGGAAGAGTGAGAGAGAGGTGGAGAGAATGAGTGAGAGAAGGGGATAGGAGAAAGAGAGAGGGGATATGTGAGAGAGAGAGATTGGGGGATATGATAAAAATTGTGTATGTGTGAGAGAGAGAGATAGAGAGAGAGATTAGCAATATGATAGAAAGAGTGAGAAAGAGAGATTTGGGGAGATCAGGGGATACGATAGAAAGAGATAGAGAGAAGGGGATAGGAGAAAGAGAGAGAGAGAGTGAGAGAGAGAGAGATGGAGAGAGAGAGAGATGATATGAGAGAGAGAGATAAGGGGATATGATAGAAAGAGTGTGAGAGAGAAGGGGATAGGAGAAAGAAAGACAGGGATAGGATAAATAGTGACAGGGATAGGATAAAGAGTGAAAATGAGAGAGAGGATGGGATGGAGACAAGGATTGGGGGACATGATAGAAACTTGTTTAGTGTAATACATAACTCAATCTCTCTCTCCCTCTCTCTCTTACTCTCTCCCTCAATTTAACCTTGTGAATTAGTAATATAAAACCCAATCAGGTTTTGTAATGAATGCATTTTTAATTTTCATAACCCAATTGGGTTATTTGAATCCACAAAAACCGATCAGGTTATGGCTTGGTGATAGCCTAGGAAAATGACCCAAAGGCTTAGGAGATTATTTTCCCTCCATTTTTTTCCTCTAGACATTTTTTCATCTTCTAAGATGAATTATTGTCTTTGTCTTCATCAAGTATGTTGATGGTGAAGTGGGCATCTCTAAAATCACCACCATAATCTTACACGTCTTCTTAGCTTTCTAACCGTATGCTTTTTTCTTTTTTGGAAAAAATTAACATTGTAGAGATCTAATCTAGCCATAGAGCTGAAGCCACCATTGCCCTTTACACCATGAGACTAGCTATGGAAATTGGAAGTAGGTAACTTTGGATGGAAGGTGATTCCCTAAACATTATAAATATGATCAATGACAAAACCCTAAGTACATGGACTATAGAGGATAGTGCAATGGAAATTAAAGCTCTAATGACTAATTTTGAAAAAGTCACCTTTTCCCATTCTTATGGGGAAGGTAACATAATTGTCGATTGGCTTGCCAATAGGCCTATCAAAGAGGATAGTATGCTAAGGTGGCATAACGATCTCAAAAAAAATGTGGATTTAAAATCACTCATTAAGTATGATGGTACATATGTGATGGAGGGAAAGATCCTCCAAGATCAGTAATTTCATAATAATTGAAAGAGGGTCTACAGAGGGGTGTGTTACAATCCCTAGGATACATCATTGCTATTATTATCTAGGTGTGGCACGAAGGAAGATTAATGAAATCCTTGTTAACTTTTGCAAGTATTTTGGCTTGCTTCATTTTTTCTCTTTTTCTAGGATTAGCTACTCTATTCATTCTTAGAGACACACATTGTTTGAAAATGGGGGTAGAGCCAAGGAAACAAGAGCCCAAAAATTGCAAAAATTGGAAGGATAAAGCCTTTGTCTAGAAAATTCTTGAGAAAGGAAATGTGACTCCTTACTTGGAGTGATTGCATGGTTTCAAACTGCATGTTACATATGCTTTCTTTAAGAATTGGTTCGAGGATAGGGTAACTTTGCATGGCATCATGATTCATCTCACTGAGGACTTCATTGCAAAAGTGACTGGTCTCTCGAAGGATAGACTGAAATACAACAAGGAAAGGACCATCTCTAATGCCACCTTCAAAAAGTTTCTAAAAACTTAGGAGGAAGAGAAAAAGTTGGAGAAGAATGGGGACTTTTACTAGCTTAACCAGATAAAGGGATGTTTTATCTTGTCTTTGTGAATATTTTATTTTAGATGGAAGATCCAAAAGGGTCCACAAGTTCCATTTTGTTTTTCTAAAACATTTTTGGTATAAAGATAAGATTTCTTTTCCTTTCTACCTAAGGTTTTCATTATTACAAAGCCTCTAGGCCCATAGGAAGAAAGACTCACCCTGTCCTTCATGAAGGCCTCATTCTCTTAATTGAGAATTACTACAAGACAAAGGCGATTATTGTTTCCCCTATTTTGGAGAAGTAAAGTGGGTTGGTGAGTGAATCCCAGTCTAGAAGGAGCAAAGGGGATGAAGGATAGAGCGTGAAGAAGAAATTAGTGATTAAGGATACTCCACAAAAAAAATGTTGAGGATATTACTGATTCTTCTGATAAATATGAAGGTAAAAATGTGGAGATAGAGGAAGACACAAAGGTGGGGGATATTAGCTCTAATTGGGAGGATTATCCTAGTAGTAAAAATGAGATCGGGAAGAATGATATAGAGGAAAGTCTAGAAAAAAATGAACGGTCGGATAACACTGGTAATAAAGAAAACTAGGGTGGAGAAGCCTAGAGGTTTGGAGAGGAAAATTTGGAGGAGGAGATGGGAAGGGAGAAAGATTTAGGAAAAGAGGAAGAAAAGGGCACACAGATCCCTAGGGAGAAGGAGGAGGATGATTTGAGTTTGGGGATTTTGCTCTCCTTCTTAAATATTGCAAAGATTAAAGTCGACTCCTCTCTTTGTGGAGATTCTTGGACTTATAATGAGATTATGAAACTAAAGAAAAAATTGGGTAAAGTGTAGAAAGATTAGGAGAATGACTAGGCCAAACTTGTGCTGTTGGAAACCCAGTTGGGAAATATACCTAAAAAACTGAAGGAATATAAACAAGGTCTCTAACATATGGTCAAGGAAAGTGGCAATAATATGGAACAAATGACTTCTAGTTTGTGTGCATTTACGAAAAGTTTGGGGAAGAAGACCAATGAGGATATTATGTCTCCTGGAGGACCAAGTAAAAGGACCAGATTGATCTCACGGAAGAAGGCTCTTGAGGTTAGTGCTGGTACTGGCTCTTCCCCTATTGATATCATTCTTAGTATAGCTGAAGTGGGGAAGGAGGTTGAAAAGATGATCAAGGAGCTGCAGTAGTGGTCTAGTTTTTTCTGTTTTTGTTTTCTTTTTCATAGCTTTGTAAAACTTGTAGGTTCCAAGTCCTTGTAAAACGTGGTTGCATTTTCTAGTTACATTCTATGGTTTCAAGTCCCTATAAAACCTAATTTTGTGTCTTTTTTTGGGTCTCAGGATCTTATTTCCTAGTTATGCTATGTTTGAACATCTTTTTCGTTGTTGTTAGGGGTTTCAGGTCCCTTCAAAACCTATTTTTACCTTAATCTAAAATATTTTAAACTTTAATTACGTTTACCAATGCCTTGATATTCCTCACAAACATATATGTCTGCCATTTTTTACTAAATTTTGATATACTTAACCAAATTCAAAATAAATTACATATTACTATTCAATGCTTGATTATATACATATTTATTTAAAAAGTTTGAATTTTCAATTATTTCGATGCAAGTTTTGCTTAGCACACAAATAGGTACCAAAATTTGAGGATGTAGTTTATTCAATAATTCATAACAAAAAAATACTCATCATAAAATTACAAAAAAATACATAACTTCTAGATATGACTCTTAAACATCATCGTACCAAAGTGATATGAAAAATACTAAATATAACTATGTCTTTTGTGCTGCACACAAAAAAAACTATGTTTTGTTTTCTAAAAAAAATAAGAACTATTTTTGTGTGTGCGTAGGTTTTAACCCACCTAATCTAATCCATTTTGTAAACACTCTAGTAGTTTAGAAAGTAGATTCAGAGTAGTACAATTTATATGTTTTATGCATCTTGTCATTTTTAGTGGATGAACCTCAAATGTCTTGGTCATGTTTAGGTTCACCTGATTTCAAAAAAAGGTGTCCACTTATACCTCTTTTTTACACCTTCTTGGTGCACTTTCCCCTTGAAACTATTGAAGATTTGAAGGATAGGTTGAGAGAATCATTGGAAAAGATAAATATACTCAAAAAGATCCATGAAATCATTAAGAAAATGGAAGAACACAATGATATAGATAGATCTGAAGAAATAATCTCTGACCTCATGAATAACAATAAGAAGGTGAGAAAGTCCATTTCATAGTTGTAGAAAGAATTGAAAAAAACATTGGAAAAGCTAATTCAAGCACAAAATGAGAAAGGTAATACTACACAAGCATTGGAGAAAGCTGAAAATGCATAGAGGGAAGTGTTGGAAGCCAAGAAAATGATTAAAGAGAATGCTAGACAAAAGGATGAGAAGATTCAAAAGATGACTAAGGAACTAGGGAGCCCAAGTGAGAGAAATTAGAAGCTGAAGAAGTTTAATGAAAACTCAAAAAAAAAGAAAAAAAAAAGAAAGGCTTAGAGGAAGACCACAAGTAAAATGAGTCTTGGTTATAAAGGTGACAAAAAGATTGAAAGAAGTGGATAATCTAGAAGTAAGGACCAGACCCATCAAGAATAGGGGAAAATGTTGTCTAAAGGTAAGAAACCTAGGAAACCAACTTGTCATTTTTGTGGTAAAATAGGTCGCACTTCCAACATATGTTGGCATAAAAGGAGTGCATCTACAACATTAAGTACTTTCTACAAGTGTTGCAACACATGCCACCAGTATGGTAACTCTTCTCAAAAGTGAAAGCCTCATTCAAATGAGAAAATATTTAATTGTTACTACTACTTCTATAATAATTAAAGACACAAGAATGAGGTTTGTATATCTAGGGAAAGGTCAATCCAAAAATTTTACAAAATATTGAGTTCTGGTTCAAAGAACAAGTTCATTGCACTAGCATGTTCAACTTGTGAGAACATAAGACATATTGGAGAATACTACAAATTGGGAATTAGTTGAGGAAGCTATTCAAGATCATGGAAAGGAACATGCATGACCTATTACTATTATTGAATTATAGGTAACCTTTCTAGAGACTATAAATTAGGAGGAAGATTCCAAGTGTAGATCCTAGACAATGGAGGAAAGGGAAAGATAATGGACAAAGAGGAAGTGAGAAAAAACTTCATAAAAGTATGGTAAAATAAGGTTGATGAGGTTGAAGTGGAAAAGTCTAAAGAAATTGGAAGATCATTGGTTGAGGATGCGACTTCAAAGGTGAACTAAGCCAATCCAAGCTTGGAAGCAGTTGTATGATAGAGTAATAAATTATACACTAGTCTCCTATGACATAACAAAAAAACTAATGAAGCAAGAAGAACATGTGACAAGATAAGAGTTTCTAAGGAATATGAAAATTTCTACACAAATCTCTAGAATTTATTATAAGTTAAGTAACAAGTACACATTCTATTTATAATTGCACATTAATATTAACCTAACAATTATCCACTCAGGGGTATAAATAGATGAATAAAGAATCATTTGTCACTTTGCAAAATCAAAAATTTATAAGTTGTGCAAAATTTGAGAAAAACCTAATTTAGCATTTGTGCGCCATTCTACCCACAAAAAAATTCTTAATCTAAAGGTATAGAGGTAAACATAATAAAATGCAATAAATAATAGACAACTCAACATTTAGAAAAGCATCATGACATAAGGAATTCACAAGATTGAGCTGGTCAACAATAAGGAATTGAAGGAATCTAATTATAAGGTTATTTCACTAAAGAGGGACATAACAATCGACATTGGAGAGTTATCTTCATGACCTACATATGTGTTACTCATTGAAGATGTAAGTGAGTATTAAAAGAAAAAAATATTGAAACTAGGAACAAACCAAATTAATGAAGTATTTTATACATTCCTTGATGATGGAAAATTGGAGAAGGAACAAAGACATCTATAGAACACCGCATTGCATCATGTAATAGACATTCCTACTTCTTCTAGGAGGACTAGATTACTGAGAAAAGTACACAATGAATACATGTGGCTAGAAAAGGCTTACAAGATTACAAAATAAGTCATCCAGGAGAATTGGATTCAATGGCACTAGAGAAAAAATTAACTATAGGAAATAGGAAAGGTTTTACTCAATGGAGTTGCGAAAGTCACCAGAGCAAGGAAGGAAGGATGATTAGTTTCCATTGATGACATACTAGACCATAAAATGAGATTTGTTTCCATGGTAATAGCATATAAAATCTACTACTCCAACAAGGAGAACAATGTGCCCAGTGGAGTAGTATATGACACATACTAGATCATCCACAATCACACCTCACTTGACCTAAGTGGATGGTTGCATAAACAATATATGATTAACCTGATGAAGATAAAACAAAACTATAAGGTACATCCTTTCAAATATGGAGTCATCTTGGTATGTATATTTTTCTATTTCAGATAAGAATATCTTGGATGAGTATTAATGAACTAGTTAAAGGATATGCTTATGTCTATTTTTTTCTTCAAAATGTATATGATGTTAGGAGACAATAGAGATAACTTATCCAAGAGACATTTTAGTAGATTTAGAGAGGTGATGTAGAAAAGGGAAAGGATACCCTTTACCCTAGTGAGAGACTACAAAAATGAGCTATGTTTTCTAGCATGGACACACACCTACATGATACAAGCTATAGATACTAGGACACACTGGCTCACATCATTCCACTATGAAGTGACTGAGCAAGAGGCAAGGCTCTCTATTGTGTTACTTTTGTCAATACCATTTGACTGCAAGCTACCAATGAATGACAAAAGCACAATGAGGAGGAGTACAATCATTAAACTTGAGAAAGACAAGGATCAATCCAAGAAGGAGGAAATAATAGAAAGCAAAGAAAAGGCATAAAGAAATATCAAACTGGTTCAAGAAGGAAAATTGAGATTACCAATGAAGAGACACCAAGCCCAAAGAGATAGGCAAATGTAGAGATGTACGTTAAATTGGGATGAGATTCATTCACACCTGAACTTGAAATGATCATAGAAGATATGATCAAGAAGAATAAGAATGAAGGAGAAGAAAAGAAGAAGCCCTCACTAGAGGATAAGAGATCAAATCCATCTACAAGAGAATCATCATCAAGGACAACCAAACCTATAAAAAAAGGTAGTAATCTAACCCCTCCACTTTCAATTCAAGATATAGTTAATGATATAGTTCATAATGGAAACTAAAACACAATAAACCACTCACAAGTGAGAAAGATCATATTAGTGTAACTGTATAGTAGGACACCTGCAATGATGAACAATGAACTGCAAAAGGAAATAATATCTATTATTTGGAAAATATGGCAAGCTAGAATTTCAAGACTCAAAGTAATTCTAAATGATGCACTAACAAAGGTCAAATCAGAATATGCCCCATCTAAAAGAAAAATGTACGTGGAAGCCTACTTTTAAGAATTTTAACACTCAAGACAATTTCACATTGATCACTACGGGAAGAGAAAAAGTAGCATTTGAATATGCAATAAGGAATTGGAAGACTATAACTTAACATAAGGAAATAATGTGTCCATAGAAGCAAGGTGAACATGCCAAAGCTCAAACCTTGACTAGTCCAAAAGGTAAGGACATTCATATATATGAAAAGAAAAAGAAAATTAAGCCTATTGGGTCAAGTAGAGAACAGGAAGAAGAGGGATACATTGAATAAATCGTAGAGATACCTATTAAATTCAACCCTCTTACATCACCAAGAAGAGTAGAATATGTAATTACTCATAGTGGAATTGTACCAAGAAAGGAGAAAATCACCAAAGTTGATTAATTAACAAATTACTTTAGCAACATCTGAAAAAAAATAAAACTCCAAAGCTGACCGAGATACCACAAGTAGTCGACCTAGAAAAATCAAGCTTGACTCAATAGGAGGAAGGAAAGGAAAAAGGTGCCTAAAATCAAGTGCATTGATAGAAAATCAACAAAAAGAGATAGCCCCATAAACAAAAACTATAGGAGAAATGTGAAAAGATGCAAAAAATTTGTTGACACTCCAAGGAGATAATGTTATCAAACATAAGAAGAGTCCTAAAAGGAATGTGAAATTTTTTTTTCCAACAAGAACTAATAGAAGGTGTTATACAATAGGAATCAATCAAGCATGCTACTTTAGACAAGTGAAGAATGATTTTTGGGACCACTCGAATGACTTAGATCTCAATTAAGCCCAAACCACAGAAGGGAAACTTGAATTAGACAAGGAACATAAAGAATATAGAAAGGAGAAGAGGAGGAGGAGGAAAAAATTAACATCCCCATCATCATCATCTTAAATATCTAAAGATGAAGGAGTATTGTTCAAGAGAGATGCATAAGTAGCAGAAGATCCTATCAAAATTCAAGAAAAATTAGATAGGAATGTTGGAAGGCTAAAAGAGATGAACAATGAAGAGCTTGATCACCACCATAAATTGGTTTGAAGAAAGATGAACCAATACTATATAGAAAGAAGTGAGGACTCAGATAATGACTCATGATGCATTACAGAAAACTCATACCTCATTTGACATCATGAAAAGTTTAGCAATTGTGTATAGACTTCAGATACAAGAAAAGCTACATTTAAACACTATGATCACTACAAAGAAACATAAGATAATGTCTACACTCTTTGAGCTACAATTATTTCTATCCCCAATATTAGGAATTTTCCAATAGCATGTGCATAAAGGAGAGACACTTCTATCTGCTGACCTTGTGGATACCATTGACGACATGGAAATTTGACTACCTAAAGTCACAATCCTTGTGCTCACATTTAAAAAACTCCACAAATCATGGAAGACACACATGGATGTTGTGAAAGAATGTTACCCACACATCCTATGACCCTTTATAATTGATGACAAAAAAGGGGAGAATATACAAAAAAGAGGGAGATATAAACAAGTAAAGGGAGAGTTATTGAGTATAGTTTTGACACCAAAAGGGGAGTATGAATACAATAGAAAAGATAAATAAGAGTAAGGTGAGAAAATGAAAAAAAAGAAGCACATAAATGCAAATCATTGCAAACATAAAAATGTGGGCATATCAGTCAAGTTTGTAATTAGTCACACACACTTATTTAGATTGTGTATAGCTACCGAGCTTATTGAATAGTTTACAGTGTTTTCCAAGAATTTTAGTTGTTACCAAGTTCTATAGTTGCTAACGAGTCCTTTGGAAAAATCCCAGTGGTTATCGAGTACATTCACCCAGTGTAAAGTCTATCAATTTAAATCGTGCATGCCGAGTTTATCTGTGGTTACCAAGCATTGTAATGCTTATCGAGTTTGCAATACATGTGATGTGAAGCTAGTATTAACCTAGCTATTCTATGCTAACTGAGTGATTCAATGTTTGCTAAGTTGCAAAATATCTACTGAGTCACCAGTGTAGACCAAGTTCAAGACTACTTGAAAGTGATAAGTAAGGACTAAGCTTTTACATCTATTGAGTGCATAGGAATGTTGAGCATTGATAGTGGATGCCGAGAATCAAAACCTCACCAAGTTAGTCTTTACAACCCGCATGCCTTCATGTGGGCTGACTTTGTAATATTTGTGTTAACTTGTATCAGGGTTGACTTTACAATTATGTAATTTGGATTGGTATATGTATGTAATGCATTGTACCATATCAATGTAATGTGAATGTGTATGTGTAAAATGCAAATTATGAATGCAACAAAAAAAGAGCAACTTGTAAACGCAATAATAACATAAGGAGAATCAGAGACATATCTATCACAAAAAGGTGATCAGTACAAAAAGGAATCTCTTTCAACAAACCTAGTTGCAAATCAAAGATCTACTACTACTTCATCCTAACAGGTGAATTGGTCAAAAACTTTAACAAGGTAGACCTAACAGTCTTTCATAAATCTCTTTACCGAGTGCATAATTCATTGTACATTTGTAAAATACTCTCACAAGGTGGACCTAGCAGTCCTAATTGCTCCTAATAGGGCAGATCATCAGAAGTGATCAATTTAAGCCTTAGCAGACCAACTTTATGTTGTAGTACTAAAGTTTGTGGGTATCATCCCCACCCTAGTTTTAATTTCTATTCAAAAGGTTTTTGGGTCACCAAATCTTTATGTCAAAGTGTTATGGATTCTTTCATGTTTTTAGTTTCTCATGCGTGCAATTAGATCATATTACTAATTGAATTATTGAATTAAGAATTGAAATTGTTAAAGTTTTAGAAGTTATTGATTCAACCCTCCCCTCTTAGTAACTTGGCATAATATTGAATATTTCCAACAATTCATATTAGAGCTTTGTGGTTCTCAAGAGAAAGTTTAATAGCTTGAGCAAAGATCAAGGATATGGAGATATTCAGACTTGACAAAGCCATTGACAATGAAAAGTTGGATCTGGAAATGACCAACTCAAGAAAGCTAAGGAGAAACTTTCCCAATCCCTGAAAAGAAGAAAGGAACTTGCAAATCAAATGAATGATCATCTCTACATTGAAGAAAGAATTGAAGACATTCACAACTTAGATGAAGAAAATGATGCAATCAAGGAACTCCCAGAGAAGAATGGTTCACTACAAGAAGAATTAAGGAAACTAAGAAGAGATCAAGAGATTCAGTCAGTAAGGTTATGTGAAGTCTTGGAATAGAGAAACAAGATAAAAGAAGAGATGGATGGAAGTGACAATGAAATCCAGAACCAATCCCTTTAGCAAGAAAACCTTATTGATGAGCTCTCTAATGAAAATGAGGAAATCATGAGCCTAAGTTTGAAAATGAAAGAATGAGGAATGATTTAAATTCTAAAAGGAAAATCAATGAAAGAATTAAAAATGATCTAAAATATGAAAAAAATGATCAATGAAAGATTGAGGAATGATCTAAACTCTGAGAAGAAAATCAATGAGAGAATGATGAAATCTCAAGCAGACATGAATGAATTGAACGAGACAAACTTCTATAGGAAAAAAGGAAAAGCAAGAATTGGACACAAAAAAGAAGGTGAATCCTCCAAACAAGGTTCTCAAAAGAATCAAAGACCTACTTGCAATCATTGTGGTAAGATAGGTCATACATCAAAAAAATGTTGGAGCAATGGGAAAGAAAAATTCAATGGAAAATGCTACAATTGCAATCAAAATAGTCATAGGGCTAATGAATGCAAAGAGAAACCAAGATTTGAAGGAAATTGTCATAAATGTAAGAAACATGGACACAAGGCATCAAAATGCAAAACCAAGACACTGAATCTTGAAGAGCAAATCGTGAAAGCAATATTTGGTTCGGACTACAATACCTGGTGTAGATGTCATTACTGTGGAGAATTTGGACACATAAGTATGAATTGTGTTAAACATCATATGAGGAAAAGAGATACTACCAAGAGATGTATCATTTGTGTAGAACTTTGTCATCTTGCCAATAATTGTATGAATACTAGTAGAATTGAAGATGAAAAGAAGGCAAAGGTTGATAGCATCTGAAAGAAAATGAGATAGCAATGAATTCCTAAGTCTACCAAAGATATTGGTTTGAGAAATGATGGTCAAGTCACTCAGGAATTGGGTGACTCCACCATTTCTAATTAAGTTCTCAAGGGAGAACTAGAACTAGGCTATCAAAGAAGACATCTAAATTAGTTCCAGATTGAAAGATGACAAACATCCAAATTTGTATTTAGGATACAAAGGGATCATTGAGCAAGATTGGTAGTAGTTATTACTGAGTTACCTTCTCTACTGAGTAAGGTCAGGTCATATACTCTACTGAGCAAGGTTGGGAATAATAAAGCCACCTATGGTTACCGAGTTGTAAAGATGTTGCCAAGTATTCAATACCATGTAGTGGATGACAGTCTATCAACATATATACTTTTGTATTAAGCATTAATGGCAAAATTTTATCAAAAGGTATGGAATCAAATTCATTTATTACCGTGAATTTTCAACTGCTATTGCAAAGAGCAATTTTTAGTGCGATCAAAATGATTTGAGAAAATTTTTGGTGAAAGTTTTTTGAAGTTCTCTTAATCTACCAAGCAAAAATGGCATCAAGTAGTAGCAAGGTTAAGCAAGGATCTAAGATGTTGGTTTGTGGAGGTGAATGGAAGGTGCCAGATTTCAAGCTCACTCCTATAATTGCTAAAACCCTAGATCCAACTGGAGCTCAATCCCAAATTCCTCCTAAGGTACTTTTTATCAACAACATTTGTACTCATTTCAAATGTGTTATTCAAGAAATTGGTACACTAGAAATGGATGATGCCCTAGGTTAGCTATGTGTGAATGGAGCCTTAAAACCTGAGCATCAACATCTAGAAACCAAAGGGTTGACACATATCCCTCATATGACCTAAGAATTTCAAATCAAATGGGTTACGTTTATTCTTAGTTGGGTGCATAACAGGTAGTTGTGGTTAGAACAACCAATTCTGATAACAAAGAAGATGATTCATCAAATCACTGACCTCCCTATGCTAGCCAAAGCCAAAACTGCAAAAACCTTAGGTTGGGCAGAGTTAGAGAAGAAAACCCTAGCTGAATGGGATGGTAGAGGAATGAAAATCAGTAGTGTTGCTGATGTAGAATTAAAATTTAGAATTCATGTTATTGCACACAAGATATATAGTTCAATCTAACTAAACAATGTGTCATGTGAAGCCATGGATTTGGCATACAAGGTGGTTAAGAACAACTTGTCATATGACCTTGCTGACCTATTGTTGAGACAGTTCAACAAAAACATGGAAAGTATAAGAACATCAAAGAACAAATTTTGCAAGTTTGGTTCATTGTTAACCTACTTATTCTTTTATGTATAGAAGTTCTTCCCTTCTAAAGGGACTATAGTTTGGAGAAAAAATGTGTCTGTGCTCTACCAAATAAATGAGTATATTGCCGAGATGGGTGAGAACTACAATAATATCATAGAAAACTACTTTGATGCATTCAAGGAGAAAATGAACAATAGGTTCAAGATTTTGAAGAAGTTAGTTGAACACTATAAGGATGATGTATGCTTCATGGTGGATAGTGACAAGGTGTATATCTAGGCAGTTAAGCCTAGAATTGCATGGGTGAAACCTCTTGGCTATGAGGTGAATAGTGATGCAACAAAAGAGATCATTGAAGCTCTTGTCAATGAACTAGTTGATCCCAAGGCCTCTTACTTTGGAACATATGATGAAGCAAAGGCCAGGATTGAACTTGAAATAAAGCTCCCTCAGGCAGTCAACAAAGGAAAGATTGTTAGGATTAAACCACAGACAACAATAAAAATTACATGCAAATATAACCAATAATAGAAAATAATACATCACATAGAAAATAACACAAGACACCAAGATTTAATGTGGTTCACTCAATCCCTAGGCTACATCCACCAAACAACAAGTCCAATATTATTACGATCCAATAATTATAACTTGATTACAATGTGTAACCCCTTACAGCTCAATACTAACACAAGAACCAATTTTGCATCACAACTATGAAACAATTCCTAACCCTAAAATCTTTTATACAAGTATTTTTACCACTTTAGGATTATAGTTAATAATTACATGTCAGCCCAAATCCTTATAAAATAGGGCCCAATTTTTTCTTTCAGGGTGATGTCCTGAGCCCCAAATAATTTATGAAGTATCTATAGTACTTTCCAGATCAGTCACCACAATCTAACAATCTCCCACTTGGGTATTGATCAGGCTCCACACTAAACAACAATCTCCCACTTAGAGACTGATCCTATAACTATGCTGCTACTCCATGAGGCTCCCACTGGATCAAACCACCCTGGACTTTTCTATTCTTTTATTCATGTTCAATCTAGAAGATCAACTGAAGCTAAAGAGGAGTTTAGCTTCTCGCTTGTTACTAGCTTTGTCAACATATTTGTTAAATTTTCATTTGTATGTATCTTCTCCAACTTTAATTGTCCATCCTCTAAAACTGATCGAATGAAATTGTACCATAATTGTATGTGTTTGGTCTTTGAATGCAGAGTTGAATTCTTTACAAGATGAACGACACTTTGACTATCTGTAAAAAAAAAATTATCCTTCTGAGGGTGTCCCAATTCTTCCAAGAAGAACTAAAGCCACATCATATCCTTGGTTGCCTCTATAGCAACTACATCCTCTACCTTTGTAGTGGATAAAGCATTAACCTTTTGTAATCTAGAAACCTAGCTCATGACTACCCCACCAATAGTAAAGACATAACCTATAGTACTTTAGCTAGTATCAATATCCCTTGCCAAATCTAAGTCAACATAGCCCTGCAAATTAGTAGTAGAGCCCCCAAAGTGTAAACATCTATTAGATGTTCCTCTCAAATATTTGAGAATCCATTTGACAACATTCCAATGCTCAATTCCTGGGTGATTCATATACCTGCTAACGAATCCCATTGCATGTGCAATATTTGGCCTAGTACATACCATAGCATATATCAAGCTTCCTACAACTAAAGCGTAGGGTACCTTGGACATCTTATCCTCCTTTTACTATGTCTTAGGAAACATCTCCTTAGTCAACTTCAAAATGATCAGGTAAAGGTGTGCTGACAACTTTAGCATTCTCCATAGAGAAATGTTGCAACATCTTCTCCACATAATCAACCTGAGATAGTGTCAATTTTCTATTTTTCCTATCTCTACAAATCTTCATACCAAGGATTTGTTTTGTTGCCCCCAAATCCTTCATAGCAAATGCATGTATTAATTGGCATTTCAGCCCCTTAATGTGATCCATGTTAGACCCAACTACAAGCATATCATCAAAATATAAACATAAAATAATGTAGCTATCATCATCCAACCTCTTAAAATAAACTTAATGTCTAAATGACACCTATTGTATCCATGCTCATGCATAAAATTGTCAAATTTTAGATACCATTGCTGAGGTGCTTGCTTCAAGCCATATAAAATTTTCTTCAATTTACACACTAAGTTCTCCTTACCTTTGATAATGCAAATCTTCAATAGCCACAAGACTTAAAATAGTATGAATAGAAGTCATCTTAACAATAGGATAAGATATCTCATCAAAATCAATGCCCTTTTTCTATTTAGATCCTTTCACAACTAACCTAGCTTTAAATCTTTTCTTACCTCCTTCCTCTTCTTTCAACTTGTAAACCCACTTATTCTATAAAACTCTTTTATTTGCAAGCAACTTGAATAAATCTCATGTCTTATTCTTCAACAAAGAGTCCATTTCGTCTTTCATTGTAGACTCCCACTAAATCTTAGTATCCACTTGCACAGCTTCATCATAACATTCAGGTTTACTAGCATCAGTAAGTAAAATTGAATACAAAGAGGGAGAGAATCTTTTTGGAGGTCTAATTTGCCTTGTTGACCATCTAACATTCACCAATGTGTGTGGTATTTTTTGTTGTGATTGTTGCACATCATGAGGATTGGTTGGAACATCAGCTTTTGAAGTATCATCCAACACTACATAATCATCTTCTTTCTTCTCATGTTGCTGCAACAAATCTTTGTACAACACTTTCTCATTGAATATGACATCCCTACTTCTTAAAATTTTATGATTCTCAAAATCTCAAAGCTTATCACCAAATTCATTAATGCCATATCCAACAAATACACATTTCTTTGACTTAGCTTCAAGCTTGGTTCTATTTTCAAAACCTATGTGAGCAAATGCTAAATAGCCGAAGGTTTTGAGAAAAGAATAACTCACCTTCTTACTAGTCCATGTTTCCTCTAGAATACCACAACCAAAAGGAGTAGAGGGACCTATATTAATCAAATATACAATAGTATTGACAACCTCTATGCACATGTGTAAAGGCAACCCAACATGCAACCTCATGCACCTTGCGCACTCCATTATAGTCCTGTTAATGCATTTAGCTACTCCATTTTCTTGTGGAGTCCTTGGAATAGTTTTCTATTTATGAATACCATTAGTGGAGCAATAATCTTCAAATTCATGACTTGAATACTCACCACCATTATCAGATCTGAGACATTTTAATTTTTTACTGGTCTCATTTTCAACCAAGCATTTCCATTTCTTAAAAGTTTGAAATACATTAGATTTCAGTCTAAGGAAATAAACCCATACTTTTCTAGTTATGTTATCAATAAATGTAACATAATAATGAGAGCCACCAAGGGAAGATACTTGAACCGGTCCCCATACATTTGTATGCACAAGCTCTAATTTCTCCTTTTTGTTTTCCTTCCCAGTCTTTACGAAACTCACTCTCTCTTTTTTTTTTTTTTTCCATACATACAAATATTACAGAAATCCATATTAAAACATTTGAGATCTGGGAAAAATTTCTTTGAATGAAGTACTTTCATACCTTTCTCACCCATGTGCCCAAGTCTGTTGTGCCATAGCACTGTATCAGAATCTACAATAGCTATTTGTTCTCTCTGCTCAACTGCAACAATTGTTCCTGAACATTCATTTTTCTCTGAAACAATTAAAGTAGAAGGAACAATATGACCTATACAAAGATATAAGGTGCCTACTTTCACACCTTTTGCTACTACAAAGGAACCTTTTGAAACCTTCCAATTTTTATCATTAAAAGTAACTACACAACCCTCATCACCGAGTTGCCCTGCTGAAATTAAATTCCTACTCAGCCTTGGAACATGTCTTACCTCATGTAGTAGCCAATGATTCCCATTCTGTAACTTAATTTTAATTTTTCCCTTTCCAACAATCTAATAGGGTTCATTATCCCCCAAATAAAAAAGCCCAAATCCCCTTGGACATAATCAATGAAATAACCTCTATGAGGTGTAGCATGAAATGAAGCACCAGAATCTAAAACCCATGAATCATCAATACTTTCTAAAGACAGAAGCAAAGCATCCTCTTTGGATTTGTTACTTACCACATTTACCTCCTTATCTTCATCTGGTTTATCTCCTTCATTTTTCTTTCAATTCCAACAATTTTTTTTTTTTAAGACCTAGTTTCCCATAGTACCAGCAGTCATTCGGTCCTCTTGATTGAGACCTCCTCACCTTTGACTTTCCCCTTGATTTCCCACAATTTCTAGAATTACTTCCTCTCTTTTTCGTTCTGCACTTGCTTTATGCATTCAAAGCACTTCATGATGTAGATCCACCTAAGGATTTCCTACGAGTTTCCTCACTCAAAATAACACTGATCACATCATCATATTTTAGGATACTAGATCTAGGAACAAAATTAATCACAACCATTACCAAGCCATTCCAACTTTCAGGGAAAGAACATAGAATTAAGAGAGCCCTAATTTCCTCCTCAAAATTGATACCCATAGAAGACAACAAATTATTAATAGAGTTAAAACCATTTAAAATACTGCAATAGATTCACCTTCTGCTATTTTCAAATTAAATAAATGCTTCATGAGAAATACCTTGTTTGAAGCGGAGGGCTTTTCATATAGTGTCGCTAGGGTTTTCATCAACTCTTTTGTTGTCTTCACTTTTGTAATATTTAATGCCACTGATGCTGCCAGGCATAAGTGGATGCTTCCAAGTGCCTTTCTATCCAAAAGATCCCTTTCATCATTTGACATAGATCCTTGATTCTTGGCTTTGCTTTAAAATGACTTCCATAAATCCTTCTGATAAAGATAGTCTTCTATTTGCATCTTCCATAACTGGAAGTTCTTCCCATTAAACATGTCAACCCTTAGCTTACCCTTGTCTACCATCGCTCCCACTCAACTATGAGACTCCCACTCAACTGTGAGACTTTCCTACAGAGGATAACTAAAAAATAAAATAACTAGGCTCTGATACCACTTGTTAGGATTAAACCACAGACATAAATAAAAATTCCATTCAAATATAACCAATAAAAAAAAATAATAGATCACATAGAAAAGAACACAAGACACCAAGATTTAACATGACTCACCCAATCCTTGGGCTACATGCCCCAAATAGCAAGTCTAGTATTATTACGATCCAATGATTATAACCTGATTACAATCTGTAACCCCTTACAACTCAAGGCCACCGCAAGAACCAATTTTGCATCACAACTATGAAACAATCCCTAACCCTAAGCTCTTTTATACAAGTTTTTTTTACTACTTTAGGGTTATAATTAATAATCACATGTCGGCCCAAAATCCCAATAAAATAGGGCCCAATTTTTTTTTTTGGGAAGTATGTACAGTACTTTCCTGACCAGTCACCACAATATAACAAAGAGAAGGATATCAAAGATGAAATCAAATGCACCTCTCTTGTTAACCAAGGGAAAAGGTGAGGATGTGGAGGAAGTAGAGGATGAGGAAGAATCTAAAAAAGAAGAACCTTTGAAGAAGAAGGGCAAGGTGATCATCACCAAGCCACCAAAGCCATCCACTACAATCTTCATAAGGAGGTCACGAAAGAAAGTTGAAAAGGAAGGAGATGACATTATATTTAGTAGACCTCCACCCACTTTCTAGGATAGGCTGAAGGAATTGAAAGATGGAGTTGGTATAACAAACTTTAAGGCATCGAAAGATGAGATTAAGACTGAAGTTGAGTAGAAACAACTAGAAGATTTGGTCATGGATAAAATGAGACAGTGGAATACTCCCCCAACAACTAGCTTCTCAAATTCCTAGTTCCTTATTTTACAAAATTAGGCCAAGATGGGAACATGCTAGACAAACAGTCAAAGACATATATGCACAAACCTTGAGACAACTATTATTGAGCATATTAGATGCAGAGGTAAAAGAGTCACTGAAGAAAAATTTAGATAAGATGACTCTCAAATTCAATACTTCTTTGATTTTAATGAAAGATAATGAGTGTGTTGTGAAGAATGCAACAAATAATTGGAAAAATGTCTATCATCTTCACAAACCAAGTGAATTTCCAGTTGAAGTAAAGGATGATGATGAAGATGATGAAGACAAGGATGAAGAGGATGATGAAGGATCAACTCATTTTGTTATAGTTGATTATGAAGAATACAAGGAGCAAGATGCTACTAGGGAAGAAAATCAAGATGATGAGGAGACTGACTTGGTCAAAATAGTTGTAGTAGTCATTTCCTCTCTTCCTCACTCCCCTTGAAAACAATTGACTACATCAACTATGGAAACAACTTCAACAAGTTTGATTGTGACCACTAGTGATATATCAAATGTCCAATCACTCTTTGCCCCTACTCAGCTTAGCACATCATTGATAGAAGTAAATTCTACTTCATCTACCAAGCTCCAAACTCCTTCTTCATCAATCGAGTTGGCATCATCAACTATGGATACTTCAGTTTTGAGTACATTAGTGGTAAGCACACCAGCTTTAACTACTTCAATTTTGGGTACTATAATTTTTGCTTCATCAATTTTGGATTCTTCAAGTATTTCTATAAGTATTCCCTCAGTTAGTATAGTATCAATTTTTACTAGAAGCCTAGGTATGTCTACCATTGTTTCCATTCCAGATATAAAAGCAATAAGTGCAAGGAAAATTGAGCCTAAGGTTCAACCGAGCACAAAATTTTTGGGGAAAGGAAAGGAGATAGAGGAAGAAATTGATTTAGTTGAGGAAATATTAATCCCCAATTGGGATATTTACAAGCTTACTCCAGACCAAATGCAAACATTTGGTAAACTCCTCTAGAAAAAGGCTAAACAACAAAGACTAAGAGAGGAGAGAGATAAAGAGTATAAGATAATTGAAGATGCCAAGAACATTTTGATAGAGGCAATAGGAATTGAGATTGATTCTTCTCAACCTATTTTGTATTAGTTAGTAGAAGCAGTCCATAAATTTAATGAGGACAACGATGGACAAGATAAGCTAGTGGAAAAGGCTAAAAAGAAATTTAATAATAAAGTGCTGGAGCACATTTCTCAAAAAACATCCATTCATCAAGTAGAGCTTTCTACAATTTTGGTCAATCTTGAATCGTCATGTTCAAATGTGTCATCACTTTTTGGGAAACTATGTGATGTCTTTGAGTTTACAAAGGAAATAAAGGACAAATTGTCCAAAATAGATATAGATCTAAAGGCTAGTGCTCAACAGCTGCAACTTGACCCTAGTTCAAGCTCTACAATTTCAAGAAAATTATATTTTTGTCAGACATGCAAGCTGAATTGCTAAAAGAAGAAGCAAGGATTAGATCAACATTAAATGACATACAAAATATGATCCTTCCAAACATGGATGCAATGCAAAAACATATTATATATTCAAAATCTCTAATCCATGATAATAAATTCTTTATTGTGGACCACATGATTGAACTATCAACAGAGGTACAAATTCCACTTCATACATGCAAGGTTTTGGAAGAAAGTTGGGATAAAACCTTGGCAATCATTCTCAAGGTGTGTTCTAAATTCTTATCCCATTTTGGTGTTTCTATGTAAATAAGTTAGAGTAAATATTTGGTATTATTGTCAAAATGGGGGAGAGACACATAGTATGAGGAGAAAGATAGAAGATAGTATGTGGGAGAAATATGCTATGGGGGAGAACTTGTAACAAGTGTGAAATGATTAGTAAGACATGTTGTATATAGGAAAATATGTATAGTATATTGTATATACCATACAAAATCAATTTTGAAAAATCTCAAAAATATAGTATACTCTACCAAGCTAGTATCACGTGGTGATGAATACAAGGTATTTAGTTTTGGCTAATAAGTGTTTTTGTCACTGATGCCAAAGGGGGAGATCGTTGACATATCAGGCAAGTTTGTTATTAGTGACACACACTTATTTAGATTCTGTATAGCTACTGAGCTTATTGAATAGTTTACAATGTTTTCCAAGCATTTCAATTCTTACCGAGTTCTACAATTGCTACTGATTCCTTTGGACAAATCCTAGTGGTTATCAAGTAGATTTAGTTAGTGCAAAATCTAGTAGTTTAAACCATGCATGCTGAGTTTATCAATGGTTACCAAGAATTGCAATGCTTACTGAGTTTTCAATTCATGTGATGTGAAGCTAGTGTTAATCGAGCTACTATATGCTAACCAAGTGATTCAGTGTTTGCCAAGTTGCACAATATCTACCGAGTCACTAGTGTAGACCGAGTTCAAGACTACTTGAAAGTGATCAGTATACACTGAGCTTCTACATCTACTGAGTGCATGATGATGCTGAGCATTGACAATGGATGCTAAGCATCAAAACCTCATCGAATAAGTCTTCAAAACCGATGTGTCTTCATGTGGGTCGACTTTGTAATATTTGTGTTAACTTCTGTCATGGCTGACTTCATGATTATGTAATTTGGATTGGTATATATATGTAATGCATTTTACCATATCAATGTAATGTAAATGTGTATGCAAAAAATGCAAGTTATGAATGCAACAAAAAAAGAGAAAATTGTAAAGGCCATAACAGCATAAGGAGAAGCAGAGACATATCTATCATAGAAAGGTGATCAGTACACAAAGGAATCTCTTTTAGCAAACCTAGTTGCAAATCAGAGGTCTACTAATACTTCATCCTAATAGGTGAACCAATCAAATGCTTTAACACAGTAGACCTAACAATCTTTCATAAATCTCTTTACCAAGTGCATAATTCATTGTATGTTTGTAAAATCCTCTCACAACATGGACCTAGCAATCCTAATTTCTCCTAACAGGGTAGAACATTAGATGTGATCAATGTAAGCCTTAAGAGGCCAACTTTATGCTACAATACTAAAGTTTGTGGGTAGCATCCCCACCCCAATTTTACTTTTTATTTGGAAGGATTCTGGGTCACCAAATCTTTGTGTCAAAGTGTTATGGATGCTTTCATGTTTTTAGTTTCTCATGCATGCAATTAGATCATATTACTAATTGAATTATTGAATTAAGAATTGAAATTGTTAAAGTTATTGATTCACCCCTCCCCTCTCAGTAACTTAGCATAGTCTTGAATATTTCCAACAAAAAATGCATAAGAAGAACACTAGAATAGATGGAAAAAGACATGGGTAGTCATTAGGACAGTGGAGACTAAAAGAAAATATTATACTTTTTTTTAAAGTCCATCTATCAATATCAATACATGAAAGCTTAGACATTACGGTGGTCAAATCAAGAAGGATCATAAGTTTTTTCATCAATGCCAAAAGAGGATATTGTTGACCATTCTAGTCTTATTGGAATTACAAAGGCTAGTTGGTGTTGTAAATACCCTACAAGCCATAATGTTATCATTGATTGGCAACTGATTGAGTGGAGTACACCATCTCATGATTACTAGTAGAAATCTATAT